>JAODAL010023814.1:0-61891 GCA_025379985.1 Phyllomedusa bahiana | reverse complement strand
GTTAATAAGGACTCCTTTTCCTTAGGTCTTAAGGGGGTTGTCCGCTAAAAAGAATAGCTTTCAAATTGTAGGGAACACAAAAAAAAAGACATTTCCAAATTATTGCTTGTTCCTTGTTTTCCCTAAAGAGATACAAGTGAATTTATTCCCTCAGTGGTATTTCATTCCCCATAACTGACCTGAAACAAATCTCCTGGGGCTGTTTGTTCTAATAACAAGAGTAGTCACACACAGTCGCAGTGTCAGTCAGTGTCCGTGCGCCAAACAGTAAAAAGTTGATTTATCTAAAGTAAACAGCTCTGAAATTAGGGTTTTGTTTTGGGGATCGTAAGAACCCTTCAAGTAGTTTGAGAAGCTAATCTAACTAATTACATCTAAAAAGCACAACACTGTACAAGAAGGGCTTTCAAATTAGTAGAACCGGGAGTGACAGAGAATTTCTTTCATGCATTCTTTGAAACCCTGTGGGGAGACAACTCCTTTAACAATAAAGGATTGGGGGTTATGTTCACCCGACTCCACCTAAAGGAAACTTTTTTTAAAATAGGCAAAAATGCCATTAAAAGAAAAACAGAGGAGAATATTTCGTTGGGATCAGCGAGTATCAGCGCGAACTCCCAAAACACACGATGTATTGCGGCGAGTACTATACGTGCCACAATACATTGTGTGAACATACCCTTACATGTTAAAGGGGCTGTCCTATCGATATGCCATACATTTTCGGAATGGGATAACCCATTTAACTAGGCATAGTAGAAAAACCTAGCCAAAATAGTACAACACAGGTTGTCAAACTGGGTCCTTTATATGTAGAATTCTGGCAACTTAGAATAAGAACAATGAACCTAAAGTTTAAGGGCAGTGTAGATCATACTAAATTATAGATACTTACACAGTTTCCCAAAACAAAAGATTAGTCAATTATACAAATTTATTTCTTCTCTATTGAGGGGTTTCAGTTTTCTTTCTTAAATTAAAGCCCCGTGGCCCTGCAGAAATTATGTGAAAATCAATCAAAATTTAAAAGACGAAATTTTTTTTATTTGTGATACTGATTTCAAATTCAGCATGAATGTTAGAAAATATGGAATTTGGTTTTAAGGCAGAATCCCCATGGATTTTGGTCTGGAATGTCCACAGAGTCTTGAAAATTCACTATATGAATATAAACTAACAGAGACTCTTTCTACTTATAACTTAATTCTCTAAAATGCACAGGGTTGGGGATCTATGACTCTTGAACCTACTTTGCAGCACAACTACTTCCTTTTAATCTCCTAACTTTGTGTAAACCTCCCACCCTTGCAACACCCCCTACTTATTTTTTTTCTATCACATCATTCTTCTTTCCAGGGGTTAGATTGAGGGGTGCACAGCTATATTCAGAACTCCAACAGAACTGAATAGGGGGGAACACAAGCATTGCCTTCCTCATTCTGTAACAAGGTCTGCTCATAGTTAGCTATGAGCTGACCTGTAACAAAGAAGTGGCTTTGCGGGAACATGCCTTTAAGAGAGCTGCTGAGAAACTTTGCTGGAGGTTTTTGTAAATCAGCATACTACTGGTGGACAAAGTTTAAACTTTAAATCATTAATTCTGAGTCAACAAATCAATATTTTTTTAAAAATTAACAAAGCAGTCACAATAATCTATTAAAACTGTCACTTTTTAAAATTTATTATTAAAAAATGTAAAAAAAATATTTCATGCCACTGAATTGATATTCCTTTGTACCTGGAACATTTAGGGCTACATGTATGAACGTTGGCGCTGACAGGCCAGTTCTAAATAGCTTTAAGGCAGTGTAGAATGCACCAGAATTTATGAACCTGTTCTTCTGCAATTCATACATACAAGCATATTGTAGTGCTAATATGACAAGTCTGGCTCAAGCACCACCTTTAACCTGGTCTGGTTGTTCTAACTTTTCTGCACCTAGATTTGGTGTCAAAGAATCATAAATGTGTCTACTTCTATGAATGTGGTCCAAAGAACGCCCCCAAATCATTGGCGCATTAAAAAGTGTCTTTGGCGCATTACAAAAGAACTTATCGCACCAAAATTTGCAGTGCACCTGTTCATACATTGTTTTTGGCTCAAAGTACACCAGAAAACTGGGGCAGCCCCGTTCATAAATGTCACCCTTAGAGTGTTGTGTACACACCCTAGAACTAGGAATGGAAATCAACTACGCTTACACGAGCATTTGAAGATACAGTTCATTTCCTTTGGTGTGATCAGGGTTATATGCTCAGTTTCTGCAGTTCACTTGTTTATTTGTGCCTTCATACAGCAAGCACCTGTTGCAGTGTACTGTACACCTATCTACACTAGGAAATTTGTGTGCCCCATTTAGTTGGCTGAAAATGATGTAAACAACACAATCCCCATGCACCAAGAATGATTGAAGTTTCACATAATACAATACAAAACTGCTAAACAATGAGTCCATAAACCAAAGCTGAACCTCAGGTAAAGATTAGAATGAAGGTATCAGAACCAAAGTCAATCTTGCTTTCAGTCTAATCCTTTCACAAAAACTCCCGTTATGAATCTCTTTATGCACCTCCCTTTTTATTTTCCTTTATCTGTATTGCATCCTGTAGGTCAAGCATACATGCTCTCAGCTTAGCCCAGTATCGGGATCCATTTTCTCTGCCTGCTTCTGACATCTGGCTGAAGCTTCTCTGCCCTGATTTCCATGTTGAAATTCATGTGAAAATCTCATGGTATATTCTTTACATTGGTTTTAATGAGAATCAGTGCCTTAGTTTACTCTATGAACTGTAGTACAGAATTTCCTCTGTGAATTTGAGAAAAAAAAAGAAGTAACATGTCATTTCTTTGACACGGAATCACTTTGGATTCCAAGTAGGATTACCAAGATGAGGATTATCCCCAGTGAAATGGTTCTAATCAGTATCCAAAACCATTGTGAAAACCATCACTGCAAGGTGAAAATCAGCCCAGATGTCTGACATAATTTCTGCAACAGATTTTTCTACTGGAAAAATGTATGGTGTGACCATAGCCTCACAATAAAGCCTTTTACACAGTCATATTTCATTTTATATAGAGCCATAGAAGGGCTCCTGTATAAATTGGGGTGCATTTACCGTACAAAAGCAGGAACTGCCATGTTTAGAGAATAGTTTCACTCTAGGGAGCATATTATTTACATATGGCATCTTATGAAGCCTCTGTGCAGTTCATGGAGGTTCTATGGATCCAAAGTAGGGTGCTATATGACTATATATGCACTGCTATACCTGGCTCTGTACTTGAGCCTTTAGATCTGTTAAGAGAATACATTGTGTGATCACTTAAACAGGTCAAAGAGATATAATGTAATAGCCAAAGGTAGACAAGAGGAAAGTTGTTTAATTAACAAAAAAATATCTTTTTATAAGGTTCTTTTTGTTGCCCCTCACAAGCAGAACAGCATAATTTAACACACTAGTTTACCCTTTTGAAATTCACCTACAATAAACTTGTGGGCTCTATCCGGACACTGTAGGATTTGTAGGAAACACCTTTAGCAAGCCTTTAGTAACCACCAGTACCAGTGTAAACAGAGATTTTTGGGGCACTAAATCAAAACCGAGGGCTAGATCCACGCAGCAAAGTGAAAAAGCCTTCCAAAATCCTATGGCATTCTCACTTTGCAGGACCGCGCTGCACCACTGTTTTTTTTTTTTTTGTTGCGCGTTTTGCACAAAAACCAGCGTTCACATTTAAGATTTCCATTGGCCCAGTACTGGGTGGGACTGCGGAAATCCAACGTTAGTCCTGTGGATTATAGAACATGTTCTATCTATTCTATCGCCGGTCGGTTTTCTGGTTAGGAAAACCTCAGTAAAAAATCTGTGCCGTCTAGACTACAGCACAGATTTTCTATTCAAAAATCCGAATCCACTGAAAAACAATAAAATCCTGTGCGTGTAGACTAGACTTAAGGTATGTAAATTAATCCCCCCAGCCCAAAAATAAAAAATCTTGAACTTCTAGGAACTCATTTAAATCTCCAAACATTTCTGAACGCAGAAATTAATTATGTTTAAAATGTTTTACAGCCCCTTCAATAAACCGCAACATTCTAACATTTAGTATAATTTATTCTATCACTTAGTACTTTTATTCTGGAAGTAAAGATCGCCCTTTATTCAATATATATGTTTGTTATAGTGAGGAGCAGATGCAGGATTATAATACATATCCCACTAGTATTTTTTTTTTTGTAAGTCCCATTAAAGATGATGGATCTGCAGGGATTCAATTAAACTTGTCCTTCTTTGTAATCATTTATTCAAGTGCAATGTTTAAAAAAACAGCTAAGTGCTTTTTGATGCTTTGTGTATTGTTGGTGCAGCAAAATTATTACACAAATAAATTCTTTCTGATGTCCCAATAGTTATAACACTTTGCTGCAAGAAAAGATAAACCAAATTATGGATGAAGTCCAGTGAGATGAAAAATAAGACTAGAGCAATCTTCCTGTGTTTAGTGGGGGATTTACTGATGAGCAGAGTTTCTAGGAGTTTATGGCACATCTTTCGGTAAGGGTTTTGTTCTGGGCTATAAAAAATTTAGAAAAAAATTTCAATACACAATCATTTAACTGCATGTTTACCTGGGGATTCAATGTAGAAAAGCTGAAAAATACACATTTTTATTATAGTTTATAAAACAAAATTTTGGACTCCAGTATTACACGAGTATACAGTAGTTGCTTGGTTGTTTTTCTTATGAAGCAATCATTGGGCTATTTTATTTAGTACTGGTATGTTTGGTGTCAGCATTCAAAGGAAGTAAGATGGTGATGAAGAACATTGTAAATGTATCCTACAACCCTGAAAACACAATAACATAAACCTATAAGGCCATGTTCACACGGCTTAAAATGGGCCATATTTCGGTCCGTAATTACGCGCCGGAAATGCGCCTATTACGGACCGAAAACGGCCCATTCATTACGGTAATTCACAGTTCTCATAGAGAACTATGGATTACGTCTCCTCTCCCCCCCCGGCGAAGCCGCCGGGCAGGGAGATAATTGAAAATGTGAATTACTAGCCCAAATACGCGCCGCTAGCAATTCAAGTCTATGGGCCGGCGAAGTGCCGGCCCCTGCTCAGTCCCCCGCTCCCGCCCCCGATCACACGGCGTAATTGCGGGGCGTAATTACGCCCTGCAAATACACCGTGTGAACCTAGCCTTACTTCTGTCTGACTGGTTGTGGGCCTCGATTTAAGAAACTGTAGCTGGGCCCTCCATCGAGCAATGGCAAATCTATAAAATGTGCAGACATAAAGCATTGATTTGTATAGTAAGTGTAGCAGAGCGACCACTGGAGTCGCATGATCCTGCCACTAAGGGTGTACAGCCAGAGACCCGCTGCAGAGGTGCCACCCAGGACCTGGTCTTGGTGGGGAAAAGCCACTTTTCCGTCAGTGTTTATATTACTGACACAGTAGTGGCTGGAATAGCTGCAAGGCAGCTATGTATGGGGTTTGGGTCTTTCGGGACAGTACAGTGTTGGGTGGGTGGCTGTCCCCGCATTCCAGGTCGGGGTTTTGGTAGGTCTCTGGACCTATTAAAGGCCTACTACAGGTAATCGGGGGGGGGGGGGAGCTGAGGAGAGTGCTCTGGCCCCCAATAGACTGTGGGAGGCCTTTACCGTTTGGTGACTTCTGAGGTGCATTGGTGGTACTTGAACGCTAGGTCAAGACCAACATTTTAGAGGGGGGACCAACATGTTTAGTCAGTGGCCAGACGGCCTGAGGGTTTTTTTGTTTGTATTGTGTGCTTCTTCTGTGCCTCAATAAAGCTGCCTGAGGCCAGAGAGAAAGAAGCCTTTGTTGCTGTATGCAATTCCGTTTACCAAAGGCAGGGTTCCCGTGAGCTAAAATCCCCTGAGCCGGTCCAAGATGGCGGTGGAAATGTGAGTGAAATCTTACATAAGATAGATCTGCTTAACACTTTAATTTTTGTAGATGATTTATAAGATACCTGTCTTATGTGGCTGGTGGAGCCATATGACCTTAGAGGTTTGGGTCTTGGTTATGATTGCTACTTCTACAAAATATCATTTTATCACAAAGCTTTTGTTATAAATGGCAGGAATCCTCCTGTCATTTTATCTTCTCCTTCGTACTACATCAGAGGACAATTTCTAGGTAGCTTTTAGAACAACTTTCAGGGCAAATCAGCTGACTTTGCTGCACAGCTGAATTCCTTGGAGGGGGGAGTGGTTAATTCCTAGTTCTTCTGGGGGGCAACAAGGTGCAGAATGTATTGTCTGTTCTAAAAAATTGTGTCTATTAAACTGCTAATATTCTGTTTCCAGATATCCAGTACCATTGTAAGGAGGGTGAATCCGGCACCTGGGTGAAATTATTTATACAATTCTATATTTTATTTCAATGGAATAAAAAAAAATTGTTTTCATGACAAGTTTGTGCAAGAAATCAGCAGACGTGTTTTGAGCAAGCCTCCTCTTAGCCTTTGCTACATTTGTGTAACTAGTTCTGTCCAATTCTGTTTGGGTTCATTTCTAGTGACAGAGTTCAGTCCTGAGAGATTGGGGAGCATTTTCTTATAGTTAAACAATAAATGTAGACAGACAGTCTAAAAATGCACCAGATTTATCAATCTATGATAAATTAGTGTATTTTTGATACTTGTGTCTAACTGTAGACCATCTATTTGTTGGCTTATTTTGAGCCAATAATTGCACTAAAATTTCGGTACATAGTCAGTCATACCCTCTATATAAACCACACCTTTTCTGTGAAGTCACACCCCTTTATTGGACATAGAACAGAAGTATCTAAAAACTGTCTGAAGTACATAATGAATGTGTTGTAAAATATGTACAATAGTATTTCAGCACACATTTTGCCATAATAAATGTTATCCATTGTCTAGTAATTGTTATGTTTAATGTACCCAGACACCTGAGTCATTGTTGATTCTTTAGTCCATGATGATTTTGCTTAGTTTTACCCTTTGTCTGTTCTGTTTATTCCTAAGTTCTTTCTTATTATCTACGGGTCCTAATGCCAAGCTTAAGGATATCTTTATGGTTAGATATAGGGATGGTGACAGGTCAGTGAGGTCTAGTGTTAGAGTTAAGTCATGGGAAAGATTCAAGGAGAGTTAGATAGTGTCAGTTGTCAATTGTCATTGCCCTGCTAACATACTGAAGCCATTCATGAAATCATTCTCATTTGTGTCTCTGTCATCGTCTGCTTTGTATTTTAATACACACTTCATATAATTATTGAATATAACTATTTCTATTACTGTAAGTTCAGTCTGTCATCCTATGTCAACCAGCATCATTACAGTTTTACAGCATCAAAGAATTCTCTAGCAGGTTGCAGATGATGCTTAAGCTCTGGTCTATTAAATAGTTATGTCAAAGCTGACAGCACTATACAGAGGTGAACTGAATACCATTAATTATTTCATGACCGTGGCATCTGTCTGACCATTCTATCTCTATATGCGGGCATTGTAGGATACATTGGTGCTTGTGTAGTGGCAACGTACACTTGTCCCTTACTAAAAAAGTGAGTGCCCACCTGTCCACGATCCTGTGCTTGGGGGATTTCACTTTTACTTTCTTGCTTGTGTTTGGTAGGATATATTGAGCAGCAAGTAGAAGTCACTTTTTGAAGCTGATGTATTGGAATCACAAAAAATGGGCAAGTATAAGGATCTGGGTGACTTTGATAAGTGTCAAACTATGACAGACCATCTCCAAAACTGAACCACTTGAGGAATGTTCCTAGTATGCAGCTGCCCAGTTCTCTGGAATGCCATAACTAAGCAAAACGTAAATTCCACAGTTTTGAGCTTACCCTAAAACCACATCTTTTCAGACAGGCCTATCTTTATTGCTATTATTCCTCAGAGCCTCATCCTTTCATTCGACAGTTTCCTCCACACTTGCTAAGTTTGCTGCCCTGGTTCACAGACCACACTCCCACTTTTCACACCACACCTTTTTTGCAGACCCTCACACTAATAAATCATAATCGTCAGTTAAAAAAAAATCACGTTTTTATGTTGCTCCAAGTCAAAACTCTTTTACTTCTTTGTAGATGGAGCTGTTCAGAAAGGGCAACATTTCTCCTTGAGGAGAGCACCAAATTGGTGTGTAGAGTTTTGAATTGCCTTTTTGCCCTCTACTAAGCATCTGCATATCACATCCTTGTGATATCCATGGAGCTGTGTAAGGTTTAATATTTGCAATATGCCCTGGCACAGACCCCCACCAGCCAACATACAATATTCACCTTCAAGTTTTCCTTAGTCACGCACCTCACCCTTTTTCTAAAAGAAACAACATTACAAATACAAGCAAAAAAGTAAAAGTGAAAACCCCCAAGCACAGGATCAGGGACAGGTGAGCACTCACTTTTTACATAAGTGACAAGTGTATGTTGCCGCTATACAAGCGCCAATATATCATACAATGTCCCCATATAGAGATAGAATGGTCAGATACCAGCTCAGGTCACCATCATATGACAGTGAATACAGTACTGATTCAGTACAGAAGCAAAATAATCCCTGGCATCCAGAAACTCACGAGAGACATCCCTTTTCTTCTCTATCTTGTCCAGAACGCCATGAAGATTTCTGCTGAGCATGACTCGTCCCTGGAGAATTTATCACACACAACATCTTAGACTCCTCGCTTTTCCAGCACTTAATTACCAATTCCTACGTCTTTACAAAACTCCCCATCTTTAGTGACCCCCTAGTGTCTATAACACTAAGAGTATCCCAAGATCGCTGTGGAGCTCCTGTTTTGTGCACACATCTTTAGTCATGTGTTGTGTTCCCATATGGTAGGTAAGCACCCCACCAAAACAGGTAGGTAGCTAGGTAGAGCCCTTTTTATGTAGGTATACCCCAATTAGGGACATAGATATATAGCCCCCCCAATTCAGTAAGTAGGTAGTAATATTGACCCACCATTAAGTAGGTAGGGATTACGGCCCATTGCAGGTAGGTATAGAGGCCCCACATTAAAATAGGTAGGTAGTAAAATTGTCCCCCCATTAAGTAGGTAGGTACAGAGGCCCCCATTAGGAAGGTACATAGACCCCCAGTAGCGAGATAGGAAGGTTCATGCCCTCTACAGGTATATAGGTAGGTATACAGTCCCCTGTAGATGGTAGGTATATAGGTTCCCTAGAGGTAGGTAGGTACAGTGCCAAGCAAAAGGGTAAAATTGTTTTGAACTTTTGGCTTTCAGGTTCCATATCTCACCATCCACTACAGCTTTGAATGTGAGGCTACCATCATTTTATAGAAAATCATCTTGGCTATCTCACATATAAATTTGACTTGCAAATATTTAGCATATGCTTAATTATGCAGATTCTTGTCATGTAACTGTATAGTTACTATTTTGCTCCCGGTGGTGGAACAATCTTTTTCTTCTTGTTACTACAAATTAGAACCTGATCTCACATTCCCTAATAGCTCAGTGTGTTATTAGTATTTCAACAAGGATCACAGCAAGAGAAATAATTATCAAGTTCATTCAAAATTTTAATTTTATTTGGACAATTTCATTACAAGCTTTTAAAAAAAACTAAAAAATCATATGGCACAAAATAGTGAAGAGGTCTAGGAAATGAATCAGGAGTCATATATAATAATACATAAGAATAAATAAATAGTAGTCACATGATCTCAAGAAGCGCAAAACTTTATCCAAGTAGATATGTCATAATGGGATGTGAATAATAAATATCAAAAATTCATAAATAAATTATGGTACATAAAGTGCTTAGTGCAAATAACAAATATTAATCACACTCATAATAACATATCTGCATAAACATAACAGGGTGAAAGGAGATATATACAAATATGCATACACTCAGATAAAGTGCAGGAGTGCAGAGCAACAATTCATATTCTTAGAAAGAGTGGCCATAAAAAATATACAGTAAATAGTGTATATAGAGAGACAGATGCACAAAGTAGTTCTAGACAAACAAAACTTCACAATATATAGATCTCAAAGGACATTACCCAAAATTGACTTCCACAAAAATAAATTCACTATGCACGTTTCACTGCTTATGCTTCTTTAGATTCCCCCTAACAAATATTAATTACACTCATAATAACCCAACTGCATAAACATAATAGGGTGAAAGAAGATATATACAAATATGCGTACACTCAGATAACGTGCAAAACACACATAGGGAGTTCACTTTTGTGGAAGTCAATTTGGGTCATCCTTTGAGATCTATACACTGTGAAGTTTTGTATGTTGTGGCCGAGCGACTGCAGGCAGTCGCATGTTCCTGCCACTAGGTGGAATACAGCAGTATACCGGCTGCAGACGTGCCACCAAAAACCTGGGTGTGGTGGGGGAAGGCAACTATTTGGCGTCAGTAACCATAGGTTACTGACACAGGTAGCTAGCAGGGCTGCAATGCAGCTAGTAATCGGTTGCCGTTCCCGGGACAGCGATAGCGTTGGGTGGGTTGTCGTCCCCACGTTCCAGGACGGGATTTTGGAACATCCCTGGAGACCTATTAAAACCTGTCTCTCCAGGTAATCGGGGGGCGTGGTTGTTGCCAGAATCTGGAGCAGCAGTGGAGCTGAAGCGAGGCTCTGGCCCCCAAGAGGCTGAGAGAAGCCTGTCCAGTACCTTGCACTGTGGCTGTGGTGCTTGGCGGTAGGCCTTGACCACTAATAGAGAGGGTCTCTAATTTATGTTTAGTAAGTGGCCTGACGGCCTGAGGGTTTTGTTTATTCTGCTGTTTTGGATGCTGTACACCTGTGCTGCAATAAAACAGGCGGAAGCCAGTTTGAAGAAGCCGTTGTCAGAGTGCCTTATGTTGGAGTGCCATCCGTTTGACCCAAGCGGCGATCCTGAGCTAAAGCACCCCCAGGACGGGCCCGGAGGGCGTCCAGACGTGAGAGGAACGTTACATATGGTGGAGGTATGCGATGGGCATTATTGGCACTAAACGGCAAGATTGGCACTACATAAGTTGGGCACAAGCTGACATGTGCACAAAGGTTTGCAGAAAAAGGCTGCAGGTTGCATTGGACTGCTACAGTTAGTGGGACTCCTGCAAGTTAGCTCTGTGGAGCAAGGATTGTCTGAAGGGAGACACACCCAAAAGCAGTTTCATTTTTTTTTTTTTGGTGTGTGGAGAAAGACTGGCTCAGTAGAGCAGGAGACGGTCTCTGGAGAGACAGGAGACACACCCCAGTGTAGAGACTGTTGCTGCTTGGAAAGTTTCAGCTATGGATGACATATTCGAGCTGGTGCGCCGCATGACCACCCAGCCAGCTGTACCTAATCACTATAACCCACCAAAGTCCTGGGGGGAAGGTGTACAAAACTGTGGCTGGGGGGAAGGTCTGCTGAAAGCCAAAAAGGCAGTCCATCCTTCCAAGAAAAAGTCCAAACGGGGGCAAACCAAGTCTCTATAGGCCTGGATTCTGTCATTACCATGAGTGCACCCAGACATTATCCCATTTGAGAAGGCGAGCGCGAGCAGAGAGACCGACCTGACTACTGCAGGAGGCGTCCAGCTTCCAAAAAGCCATGTGTTCCTTACCTGCAGGGGTTAAATCCTCAACAGTGGAAGCAACAGAGTTACATGGATGATGCCCTTACCAGTGTCAACCAACCTCGTCAGCAGAGGGCACCCGCTATAGTCCAGAAAGAGGGTCCGTGTAGAAGGTACCACCAAGCAGGCAGAGGTGCATCCTAGAGCCCACTGACCAGGAGCCCATAGAAGATGCAGCCCCAAGTCCGGGAGTCCCAGAAATGTGGGGTCCCACCCTTGTTTGTCGGGGACTGGCTCCAAGAGGCCTCCAGAAGGTGCATGGACATCGTCCCAGGTTTGAAAAACCCGACTGGAATGGGGTAAGACTGTTCCTATTACTGATAACACCCATAGTGAGATGATAAACAATGTGCATAATTTATGTGAGACATTTGCGGATTTAAAAAGAAGTCCAGATATGCTCAAAGGAAAAAGGAGTCTGATAGCAGTGGGACTTGTTAAATCTGGAGTTTACAGAGTATGATGGACTAAACGTATTGCATGTGGATTGTCATTTAAAATCGTTTATACTGAATTAATGTCTGACAAAAGGTGCTACAAGAACATGCAGAAACAATAGTAGAGGGGATTAGACTCAGAGCTGAGCCCCTAGAGATCTTGCTGAGGAGAATGCAGTTGTGTATGAGTTCACATGAGTGCAACTGCAAAAAAAAAAAAAAAAAAATGAGTCCCTAGTTCAGCTGCTCGTATAACTAAGGGATTGCCAAGGATGTGAACTAGAGTCTACACTGATAGAAGATGGAGACTGGCTCACATGGCTGCCACCTACAGCAGTAGGGGGAGAGCAGCGCAAGTGTTATACAGGTGATGTGTGATTGACGCTAGCGTCTGCAAGGGGTTAATGACAAGAGCGATGGAAGCTGACGGTGATTGAACCTGGTAGCATGCTCAGGTGCATTAGTGTAGTCTGGTGGTCCTACCGCCACTGTGTGAATGGATGGTATAAAAGAGATGCCTGATCAGAAGCTGAGCATGCTCCTATGGTTGACCATTATGGTGATGGTGAGCAATATCTCCACTCCATTACTGTTAAGTATGAACAGAAACAGTGAGTGGGGTGACAGGGGAATGGTGTCGCTGAAGTGCAACATGGGAGTATAGAGCATTATAAAGGGAAAGGGTAAATAGTGAATGTGGCTACCCCCTCTTTATGTGTGACACGACTGGGGCCCAGTCGTAACAATGGTCCCCACTTAGCAAGGCAGAAATAGTGGACTTCGGGATGGAGGAGTATGTAACAATATACATGGATCTGGGGAGTTATATGTGTGTTTAGGTAGTGGGCAGAATGCAGGAGGGATCCTGACAAGATGTTGAGAGTTCTTTCCGTGGTGACCGTGTAGGGAGATAAGGAGGATGTGTCTCCAAGTGGTGATGCAGAAAGTGGGTTGTAGTCATCACATAGAGGGGTGTGGGTTTAAACCGTCATGAAGGACAGGGGAGGATGAAGGAATCATCTGACCCTAGTGATAGGGCTTGGTACATGTAATGGGTGACTGATGGATTGTCAATAGAAATGGAGATTGGTCAGTTAAGATTAGGACCAGGTTTCCCTTTGAGAAGTTGCAGGCCGGTGTCCCAAATGCAGTAGGGCCAAAACGCTATAGCTGTGAGGAACCTAGTGTAGAGATGTCTTGGACAGTATGAGTGTTAACTACCCAGTGTAGGTGACCTTGGGTTGGGGGTCGAGATTGGCACCTGATCCCATGTGATGGAAAGTGAAACATATGGCACTTTACTTTGCCATGTTGGGATAAGTGAAGGTGGAACCTCAGCGGAGCTTCATGGGCCAGTGACAGTAAAAGGAACAGTTAAGCCTCAGAGTCCGCATATGGTCAGTCTTGCAGGAGTCTGGTGATGGCGGAAAGTATGATGCTTTACTATGGTCTCTGCAGATTCTGAGCTACTGGAGAAGTGGACCAAACAGTGATACAAAAGTCTGAGATATGTCCATAGTTATGGTGGGGCACTGCTGGGTTTTGTTAGCATCAGAGGTAAGGGGAGTTATTGCCTCAGAGGACAGGTACCCTGGGAGAAGGTAGTAAACTGGATGGTATGTATGATTCTGGTGCTGTGCAAGGTTGAAATGGAGACCGCCATGGCAGATGCATAGCAGAGAAACTAAGGGGAAAATTCTGCTTCGTAATGGGGAAATTGAACTTCTACAGGCTGTGAACCAAGCCATAGTTCCCCTGAGTTGTAGGTTGCCGCCCAGGAAACATAGGGGCAGTCTGACTTAGGTAAGTCGTACCCCAAAGTAGGAGCTATGATCTGGTAGAGAGGTTTATGCATGGTGAAAGAAGCCTACGCGCCTTTTTCAAAGGGGGGGGATATGTGGTCGGAGCGACTGCAGGCAGTCGCATGTTCCTGCCTCCTAGGTTGGAATACAGCAGTATACCGGCTGACAGACGTGCCACCAAAAACCTGGTTTGGTGGGGGAAGGCTACAATTTCTGGCGTCAGTAACCATAGGTTACTGACACAGGTGAAGCTAGCATGCTGCAATGGGCTAGTATTGGGTTGCCGGTTCCCGGGACGGCGATAAGCGTTGGGTGGCGTTGTAGTCCCCCAAGTTCCAGGATGGGATTTTTGGAACATCCCTGGAGACTATTATAAAACTGTCTCTCCAGGATAATCGGGGGGCGTGGTTGTGCCAGAATATGGTGCAGAGTGAGCTTGAGCGAGGCTCTGGACCCAAGAGGCTCGAGAGAAGCCTGTCCAGTACCTTGCACTGGGATGTGGTGCTAGGCGGTAGAGCCTTGACCACTAATAGAGAGGGTCTACACTTTTATGTTTATAGGTGGCCTGACGGCTCCTGAGGTTTTGTTTATTCTGCCTGTTTTAGGATGCTGTGCTGTACACTGTGCTGCAATAAAAAGGCGGAAGCCAGTTTGAAGAAGAAAGCGTTGCTCAGAGTGCCTTTTGTTGGAGTGCCATCCGTTTGACCCAAGCGCGATCCCTGAGATAAGCACACAGGAGGGACCCGGAGGGACGTCCAGACGTGAGAGGAACGTCACAATGTCCTAGTACTACTTTGGCATCTGTCTCTCCCTGCACACTACTTAATTTTTATATGGCCACTACTTTCTAAAGAATTTGAATTGTTGCTCTGCAGATGGGAATGCACTCTTTATCTGAGTGATAAATGTGCCCCACCGGTTGCCCTGGTTGTTAGGCAGGTAGGGCCTTTGTAGCTAGGTAATATAGCCCCCATTGGTTGGGATATATCCCTCTCATTAGGTAGGAAGGTTATCTATAGGGCTCAAAGTAGTAATATAGGTATATAAGACCCTCTTCTGGGTAGGTATATAGGACCCCGATTAGCTAGGTTGGTGCATATGCCCTCAGTAGGATAGTTAAGATAGGGACCCCAGAAGGTAAGCTGGGTAGGTATATATGGTGCCCCTCTAAGTAGGTAGGTATATAGACTCCCCCCACTACATCAGGTATGTAGGACCCCCAGTACGGTAGGGATACTCCAGTGCCCCCCCACAGTAGTTAAGTATGTAGGGCCCCCAGTAGGTAGGTATATAGGGTCCTCAATATGTATGTAGGTAGATAAGGTGCCCTCCAGTAGGTTGGTAGTAAACCCAGTAGGTAGATAGGTAACTTTAATATTACCTATAAGTACTGAGGCCCTAATAGCTGCAATATAAAGGTCCTTACGTAGGTTATCACTATATAAGGGCCTCAATTAGTACATAGATAACGATATATCATTCAGTACTTTGGAGATAAAAAAAATACTTATATATAATGCTCACCTCTCCACGCCAGGGTGCATTAAGGCTTGAGGACCTAGGATAGGAAGCAGTGTCAGGCTGCCGTAATGATGTTAAAGGTGGCGCAGATAACTGCAGTGGGCCCTCACTTGTTTTTTACAGAGTGGCCGGGCCCTATAGATTGCAAGTGACATGTTATACTGCCTGATGGCAGCCCATGGGGGGCGGGGGCGGGGGGGGGGAGCGTGTGGGGGGGGGCGGGCGCGGAGGGGGAGGGGGGGCGGTGGGGGGGGGGGGGGGGGGTGTAGGGCGGGGGTGCCATTTTATCCTTTTATCCTCTTCCCTCTTAAAAGAAAGGATGCACTCTCCACTCAAATAAGATAATAATTAATAATGTTACAAGTTATATGCATTAAAACGAATCTACTGTATATCTGCAAAACCAATATATGTTTCTATGTAAATATAGGCATGCTTTCATCATATTTCCTATGACAATTAGTGCACTAGTAATGTGTAAACCAGACACAGATGTAAACATACAAACTCATCTTCAAGCCCTTATGCAAAACTTTTTGGTATAAGATTTAGACAGTGACTTATTGCTAACGGCTATAAATATGTTAAAATAACTTGCATTCACATCTCCATCATAATGAAACAGTTACCTTAAAGCCTCCTCCTGTTTCTTTTGTGGTCTCTACAAAAATACTTTGTTCCACATTGTAATTATTTATATTTTTCTTATGTTCCTCAACCTATTGGGTTGATATTGCATTTCAAACACCATTTGTGATTTGTAATATGTATATAAATAATATCTTAGCTTATTTGTAGTCTACTGAAATTATTTACAAATGATTTGGAGCTCTCGGTACTCCAAAGGCCTGTTGCCATTTGTGAGATTTTTTCTTAACAGTAGTTGACTACTATATCCATAGGTAAAATGAAAATGAGAGGGGGAGCTCTGATGGTTGCCTATGGGCAACATAGAAATTCTTAGACCTAGGTCAGTTTACTTACATGTCCCCCTAGACGCCGTGTTATTCGTCTTAATGAACGCAGGAACTAGTGGATAATTCTATTATTAATGTAAAACTTGTTAAAAAAACTTTTAGGAAAACATACCAGTGAGGAACTCATTATTTGAATCCCTTGTTGATTGTGTAAGTTTCGCCCAACGACAAAGACATGAACAGTCTATAATTTTAAGGGTAGTTAATTTTAATATTTGAGAGATAGGAATTCACAAATATACAATCAGGAATAATAACATTGTATAAATTATATAAATTTATTTGATTTTGCAGTGAGAAATAAGTATTTGATCCTCTGGTCAGACGACTTAATAATTGGTGGCAAAGAAACCTATTGTTGCCAAGCACACAGCAGTCAGATGTTTTTTGTAGTGATGATGAGGTTTGTGTACATGTCAGGAGGAATTTTAGGCACTCCTCTCTGCAGATTTCAACCTCTAAATCATTAAGATTTTTCGAGGCTGCCTGGAAACTCGGAGCTTCAACTCCCTCTTAAGTTTTTAGGGATTAAGGTCTGTAAACTGGCTATGCCACTCCGTGAACTTAATGTGCTTTTTTCTGATCAATACTTTGGTGTCTTGGCTGATATGTTTTGGGTCATTGTCTTGCTGGCGAGACCAGCCACGACCCATTTTTAATATTCCTGGCTGGAGGCAAGGAGGATTATCATCTCAGGATTTACGGTACATGGCTCTCATCACATTCTTCCCCCCCCCCCCCCCCCCCCCCCCCCCCCCCACCCCCCCACCCCCCCCCCCCCCCCCCCCCCCCCCCCCCCCCCCCCCCCCCCCCCCCCCCCCCCCCCCCCCCCCCACCCCCCATTGATGTGGTGAAGTAGGACTGTGCCTTATCAGAGGAAACACCCAAAAAATAATGTGTTTCAACTTCCAAAACTTGACAGTAGGGACAATGTTCTTTGGGTCATAGCGCATTTCTCTTCCTCCAATTTTTATCTCATCTGAGCACACGACCTCTCTCCCAATCACTCCACAGAATATTCCAGGTGATCATTGGCAAATTCTAGACTGGGCCTGCACATGTGACTTCTTTAGCAGGGGGTCCTGCGATCACTGCAGGATTTAAAACTATTACAGGAGTAATGGCTACCAATGGTTTTCTTGCGTGACTGTGGGTCAGCTAATTTGAAATCATTAACAAGTTCCTCCGTGTACTTTTTAGGCTGATCTCTCACCTTCCTCATTGAGTCAAGGATTACCCCACGAGCTGAGATTTTGCATAGAATGACCCAGATCGTTGTCGATTGAAAGTCATTGGTTTTTTTTCAATTTTGCTTACTATTGTGCCAGCAGTTATCTCCTCTCACCCAGGGTCTTACTTATGGTTTTGTGCCCATTCAGCTTTGTGCAGATCTATGATATTGTCCCTGACATCCTTAGAAAGTCTTTGGTCTTGTCCATGTTGCAGAGGTACGAGGCTGACTGTTTAATTGAGTCTGTGGACAGGAGTCTTTATATAAAGGTGATTATTTAAGAAAGCTGTCTTTAATGCAGGTATGAGTTGATTAGGAACATCTATTGGTCTGTAGGAGCCCGAACTATTAATGGTTGGTTAGGGGATTAAATACATATTTTCTTTCAGCAAATTACAAATAAATGTATATATTTAAACAATCTGATTTTCTATCTCTCAATGTTAAAATTAACCTACCCTTAAAATTATAGACTGTTCATGTCTTTGTCAGTGGGCAAACTTACAAAATCAGCAAGGGATCAAATGATTATTTCCTTCATTATACGAACAAAGAAAATATTTATTTGTTCAGATATGCTTTTTATTACTGTTTAATATCTCAAAAAATTATTGGTTGTATCATTAAATAACATAAAATAAATTAAGATATTATATCAGCCAAAAGTATTTATAGTATTTATTTCATTTCTTAGATTAATCTCATTTATGTATCACAAACAATCAATAACACTTTTTTAAATGCAATAGTAAACTACAGAACTATACACCGGCATATTCTCCTATCACTGCTAAAAGGCAGAGCTACTGTTTCACATCACAAAAGCCAATTAGTGTCATAATGTCGATCATAGTTTAAATGTTTCTCGTCTATACATGTCACAATGCTCTGCCTCCTGCAGTACTGTCTATCACTATATTATGGTTAGAATGTTACAAGAGATGAAGACCAATTAGGCCGTATTCACACGGCTTATTCCCGACGGATTTGTGCGCCGTATTGAGCGCACAAATCTCGCCGTGATAAAGGGCGGGGCGGGGCCGGAGGCGCGGCGGGGGGCGCACGCGCCGGCCCCATAGACAATGCATTTGTTTACGGCGCGTCCGCGCCGTAAATTACTGTGCATGTCACTTTCTCCCCCCGGCGCGATTCGCCGAGCGGGGAGGAGCGACGGATTCCACTGTTCTCAATGAGAAGCAGTGGATTACCGATAATTGTGCCGCGGTTTGGGCGCCGGTACTGAAGCGCAAATCTGTGCGCAGTACGGCGCCAAATACGCGGCATGAAATAAGCCGTGTGAACGTAGGCCTTAGTGTCGATCATCGTTAAGAACTTTTACTTCAGTGTTCTAAATAGTTTTTTTTATTCTCACTCTATAGAGATAATGAACACAGTTATTAATTTGCATTTCCAAAAATTTATTTTACATTATAAAATACTGGTATTTATTATTTTTATATATTTTTTGTTTTTTTCTAAGTTGAATCTTATGAAAATTGTTTTCTTATACTTTTTAGATTGTAAGTTGATTTTTGTTACTCAAAAATGCAGTTCAGTGGGTCACGTAGGTCAGAATTTTGCATGCTTTATTAACTTCGTTCACATTTTTGTTTCAGTTTTTATATATGTTGTTCTTCTATATTATATTCATCAAAATTTTAATCAGATATCGATCCTGTTTAAATTAGATTTTTTTTCTAGATAACGGCACTATTAGCCGACACCCGAGATTCGCTGGGACCTGAGGTCTCGCCAAGCAACGATCAAAAACAATAGTTTGTTTCAAAAAGGGCCACACGTATGAAAACAGTCTAGGTCTAAAACTCCACTTTGTTGCCCATAGCAACCAATCAGAGCTGGCTGCTATGGGACAGAACAAAGTGAGTTTAGACCTGACAGTTTTCATTCATGGACCCTAAGATAAAATACTAATGGCTTTTATTTTATTTGCAGCCTGTTGTGATTGTGTTTGTTATCACTGATATTACTATGATTACTCCATAACACCTGAGTGGAACAAGATTATGTTAGATGATGGTATTGGTTTTATCATTTTATATTATTTAATTTATATAGTTTTATAATTATTATTAATTCGTTTTAAAATCACTTTTGTCGTGTGCGGAAGTAATTGGTTTTTTTTGCCATATCTGGCTATAAGAGTTTGTTTAGCAGTGGCCTCAGCTGTCTGTACAAGTAACTCTGTTGAGTCTTTATTCACATTTTATGGCACATAAATCATGCACTTACGATGAGCCATTATTTATGAACCACTGTGCGCACTTTTATAATACTGAAAAATGTACACTAAAAATACCGGAGAATACAGATGGACTATCTAGTCTGCGACAGTTTTCATACTTGTGCACTAAGTTCTTTTAAATACTATGTAGGATTCTGTCCTGCTGTTTAAAACCTTTCCATTACACCAATGTCCCTCTAACAGGCTCAGCTTGAATAGCAGAGCTGATATGCCAATCACTGCTGTATGAACCCACAGCTCTGATCAGGAAGTGTAAGTTATAGATGCTGTATAAGCAGGTTCTCTGAAACAGTCATGCTGAGGAACACTTTATCATATGTGTTAAAACCTGTGCCAGGATTATGCCATTACATTATTATGTTCTTTACATTGATTATACGCTTGACGAAATTTCATATTTTAAATAACCTGTTACTCTGTATTTATTTATGACAGACATACAAATTTGGCTCAACAGTACTTCAGCCCAACTTCTATTAGCCAAAATTCACCTTGACAGCAAGGACTTATGGCACACCAACATTTGAATGAAACAAAGGGATAAGAAGGCGTCTAATTTCTCTGGCATGCTCTTCTTTCAAGAAAATATCAGTTTGACAATGATAATTTTATCTAAAATATCAATATTATTTCCTTGAGTGACATGTATGTACGGGAATGGAGCCAGAAGTCTGGCATCTTTTCAACCGGAAAATCTGGCGCAGCCTGTAGGAACAGCCCTGATTTTATCAGGCTCACTTCTAGTATTAGCGCATTATAAATTGCCTGCAGCACTTTGTAATGCACCTGAGATCAGGGACCATGCTGGCGGCATGGTCGCTACTGCTGTATGAATTAAACATTGTGTGTTTAGTATGGCAGATTCCAAGGCGCATTAACTTGATGGAACAGGCTACTACTTTAAAGTGGTTTTCATGAGCCAGAATTTGTGGTTGTAGCTAGAAAGCGCTAAATCTATGACTGTGCAGTAGACTGGATCATAGATTCAGGTGCATATTTACACTACTAATGGTGCGCAAAAAAAGGGGCTGGGCACCGAAAATCATCCATGTCACCCTAAAGTCTTTTCATTTAGGTGGACATGCTAAGTCAAGTATAACATTGAGTGAATGGTAGGATATTATCAAAAAAATATAAATTCTATAGGCACTTACAGTTTATTATAGATATAATAAAAGTAATATTAGAGTTAAGATATGTTAATACATTTGAAAGAATGCTTTTAGTTAAACAATAGTTTGGATTCACTTATCATAACTAAATTCCAATCAGATAAGTGTTCTGGAACCACAACAAAATCTAGTGAATGTGTCCTTGCAGGGTTTTTATAGCCTCTATGAGGAATGGCGTGCTGCAGACTTTAATTTAAAAAAAATGTTTTATCTTCTGATCTCTGACCTGGATGCAATCTTTCACAGCTCTTTAAAAGCGTCTCCAAATTTCGTACTGTATTGTCTGTTTTGCCATATGAAATTATGGAAAATGTCAACACGTACTGCACAAATAGCGTTTTGAATCACAACTGTCCCAAGATATATGTTCGTTTAAATGGCTAACAACTAGCACAAGTGTCGAATTTGCAAAAACACTCAATTTTTAAGCAATATGACTACCGCTGTGGTTAATGTAGGTGAGGTTCCAGTAAACAACACAAAACAGTGTGGGACTGCTTATGAGAGCTTGGGGTTAATTAACCAACTTCTGGATCTAAAATAGTGAGGACATTCTAATTTCTCCAGCATAGTCTGGCAGGGAAACTAACTGCCAGGAGGAAATATATTACTCACTTTAAACTCTGTGCATTTGTTATGCTGCTATTATTTACTTGTAATTCATTTTACTTACATTAATTAGAAATAACTTATTATTTTGTGAGTTGTTTTTTTCTGTAACTCCCTCATGTATTTATTGGTTTTCAGGTCAGAAATGTTTGCACAGCCCTACACAAAACTTCTCAAAGATGACTTTTAACCTTTTTTATTTAAATGTTCAAAATTTGACTTTGATTTAACTTTTTGTCCTTGTACATGGGGTGTTAAATATATTGCCTTATATTGCTAAGGTCATTGATGCTCAATTTGAGAATAGAAAACAGTACACTCAAAATAATTATATTTGATAAATAAACTTTGTATGTATTTATTTATTTGTCCATGCTATATTTAAGTCATTTAATCATGGTTTATAGAACATTATGCTAAAAACACATCCACTAACTTTTTCATGTTAGAAAGCAGAAAAAATAAGCTGGTCCTGTTGACAAAGAGTTTAAACCAGAAGTTTACATACACTATATAAAAAAGAAACATATGCATGTTGTTTGTTCACTATTGACATTAAATTAAGAATCAAACCTTACCAGTCGTAGGGTCAATTAGGACACCAAAAGTATTTATATATGCCAAATGCCAGAATAATGAGAGAGCGAGAGGAAATTTTTAAGGCATTTTCTGCAAAGTCAAATGTTTACATACATTATGGACTTGGTCAACGTTTTCGGATATCTCCTTCCTTAAGCTTCTCCCAATAGTTGGTAAGAATTTTGGGCCCTTTCCTCCTTACAGAACTGCGTTGCACTGAGCATGTTTGATAGGTCGCCTGCTGCACCTGTCTTTTCAGAAAAATAAACCTTTGCCAAATAAATTTTCAATAGGATTGAGATCAGGGCTCTGTGATGGCCACTACAAAAATTGGACTTTGGTTATCTTAATGCACTCTTTGTAACCAGTTTGGCATATCATTCAGGTCATTGTCATTCCCTGGATGATGTTTGATATGTGCTTTCTGTATTGCACATAATCTTCTTTCCTCACGATGGCCATCTATTGGTGAGTGCAACAGTCTTCCTGCAGCAAAAAACTACCCCACACATGATGCTGCCATCCCTCATGTTTCATAGTTGGGGATGGTGTTCTTAGGCTCCAAGCTTCTCCCTTTTCCTCCAATGTAATGGATGGTCCTTGTGCACAAACACAGTTCAATTTTAGTTTGTTAGAGCACAGGACTGTCTCCAAAAATGTAGGTCTTTGTTCCTGTGTGCATCTTGCAAAACATAATCGGTTCTTTGATATGTTTTTTTGGCAGTAATGGCCTCTTCCTGGCAGAGTGGCCTTTCAGCCCATGTTAATACAGTTGATACAGATACTCCAATAAAACATAACATTTATTAAGCTTATTAACAAAATTTAATGAATGAAATCCCCAAGAAAAATCAACACACCAAACTCCAGGAAAGAAAGAAGACTCACAGTTTGGTACTTGACTGGAGTCACGGCAGAAGGGCACCAAATAACAAATACAGCGCCTGTAGGGAAATACAATCTAGACTAACCCTAAATAAAACTGCCTAAATCGCGGGGACATTCCCCGAAAAAGGGCGGCTATGTCACTAGAGACTAATCCCTAGAGGATACATAAACTATACAAAAACACAAAATGAGATAAAAAATAATCCGATCCATAGAGCCTATTAGCGTGTAACAGTAACCAGGGTGATAGGTTCGTTTAGAGTAATAGGCTCTATGGTATTTCTGGACTTTTATCTTCATTTTGTGTTTTTGTATAGTTTAGGTTCCTCTGAATGGGATTAGTCTTCTAGGCGGAGCCGCTCCCTTTTCAGGGGATGTCCCCGCGATTTAGGTAGTTTTATTGCAGCTCAAACACAGTCAGAAGAGAGAATGAGGCAAAGCTTCAAATACCAGATATAACATAAGAACAAAAGTGAACACCTTGAAACAAGAATAGGGTGGCCTTATGCCTGTGACTAATGCTCAAAAGCTTCTATCCACCAACTTGAAGAGTCATTTCCTGAAGACCCTTTATCCTGAGCCTACTCAAAATCTGACACTAGTTGCCCATTGGAACTTCTGGTTGATATTTAATGCTGCAGTCGTAATCCGAGACTTTTGGAATAGGACCTGCCAGAATGTCTTGATTCGATAGCATCTATGTCTGGTGAGCTGTCATTGTTTGCCCATACTTACACGCCAGTTAGGTGATTTTGATCAGATCGGTCAAATAAATAAACGTGTGTGTCCTGGCTTTATCTAATAGGGAAACGCTGTGATTTCTTTTTCCCGCGCATTCTCATCTTACAGTGAGCCATAACTTATGGCCTTCCATCCCCACAAGTAGATGGGGCAGAGATCAAAAATAATTTTGAAAACCATTAATGACTAATCAGGATGAAAGTGCTAGAATGAACGCCTAACTGTCCCTAACATCGCTTCCTTGATTATAACTTAAACACAGACCCTGGAACCACATAACCACTGACCTCCCTAAGCTAACAACTAACCGTGACGCAAACAAGAGGACTCTAGGACCTACAGACATACCAAGACTTAACGCAGCAAACAAATAGACTGACAAAACTAAGAAATACAAAATAGTTTCAGAAAACAAATTGGCTAGAGAAATTTTAATTGCAAGATTAGACGAAGAAGAGAGAAGGTATACTAATAATCTAGACTCTAGATAATGGATAACGAATGCTTGCACATATCAGGCTTGGACTGGCCCAAAGGGTACTTGGTGAATATTACCCCATTGGGCCCTTCGGTATGTGTTCTGCTTTCAGGATGATAGGAGACAGATAAAAAGGGTAGAAAGCAAAAGGCTAAGTTGCAAAGAGTTATGTGCAGTTATATGCGTCTTGCATAGTAGCTATAGAATGGGCCCCAGAATGAACTACTACTGGTGGTCCCCCACAAGAATGAAACTCCACTGGTGGGCCCCAAGAATGAACTCAGTGCAAAGGTGAAAACGGACAGCCATGGAATCACTTTCACATGGAACGCACCATCGACGCCCAACAGACCCTATATATATTTAGAGGGGGGTTTTCCCCAGTAGTGTCCTTGTGAAGACTGAACTAAATTGCAGCCATTTTTTCTGTAATTAAACAGACATGCAACGAATATGTGAACCCAGGCCTTAAAGTGTGTAGGGATTAATCTCTTAAAAAACTGGAATGGCAAACCTAAAATGATGGTGAAAAACTTCATGATAAGGGCTCCTAAAATCAAAAAAGTGCTGTGTTTGAATAGTTAGCCTTACACATGGACTATTTCAAAAAGTACAGAATCAGATCAATAAATATGAGCTCGCACTTATCTTTTTACATAACTGTGTTTCCAAAAAAATATTAAAATTAAAAATATGCAAAAACAATCATTTCAAATTTCACCTAATTTTCATTAATTGCTCGTGAAAACTCCTAAAGGGTTAACAAACGCTAATGCCGGTTTTGAAATATGTTTGTGGGTGCAGCTTTGAAAATAGATTGGTTTATCTTATAGACACACACTCCTAATAGCCATGATAAGAATCAACTGGTTCCCTTTAAAATATTCTCCATTGGAAATTTATAAGTTTTACATAGAAATTCCAACATAAAGTAGAAAACATGGTTATTAACTATTATGTGTGGCTGACTACCTGTTTTATAAGCAGAATTATTTCAAAATTCTGAAGTGTAAATATTCAATTTTTTATTTAAAAATATTATTGTTTTTTCCAAAATAATCACAACTGTTTAAACAAAATTTTCTATAAAAAAAGCACAATCGTCATGAAAAAATAGTTCAAAATCAGATGGATTTAGAAAAAACCTTTTAAAAGTTTTTCCCCACAAAATAAAATTTTAAATCAGTTTTGAAAACGGGATGCCCCCTTTTGAAGAATGGAAAATCCAAAAGGGGCTTTTCTCACAAGAAAGTGTACTGCATAAGTGGCTCTAAGCTAGTAAACCCAAAACCTGCAAAGAATGAGAGGGAGGTATTAGATCCCCATTCACCTCTGGGGAGCCCCCAAACAAACAAAGCACACACCTGGGGTACATCCCTGAAAAATTCTGTAGCTTATCCTTTTGGGGAAAACCAAGGCTTACAACAGAGATGAATCATTCTAACGAAGTGGGAAACGTTTAGAATTTCAGAAAAATTCGGTTCGGAAAGAAGTCGAACTTTGGGGACGTCGGTGAACGAAGTGGCTTTTGATTGAAAAAAATGGGTGCGAGCACATACGCTACATGGGGCCAAAACACCTGGGAGAAGAAGGGGGTAGCCTGAAGACATGTGCAGAGGGGAAGCCAACAGAGACCGGCCGGGGTTTTGTGATCACCCCACTATATAAGTCCCGGGCCGACCCGGGGGGCCCACTCCTCTACTGTGCCATCAGGGAAGGTGCTGCCGCGGCTGATAGCTCTTAAGAAGAATTGATTTTTATACAGCGATTTTTGTGGGGGGCTCACTTGTCCAGAGCTGTTTTTTTTTAATTTCTATTTTTTAATTTTTGGGGTATTGGATCTTAAATCCAGTGTGCGTCCACTGCAGCTGCATATACATTCAATATCCAATGGGATCTAAGCCCTTCCTTTTGTATTCATTTTAAAAAAACAGCGTTTTACAAAAACAAATACCATTTTATTTTTGGGTGCTCCCAATTTTTATCGCAAATTTTTACATCCAGGGGGGTTTAAATTAAACGTTGTTTTCTGGGTCTGACCCCAAGAAACCGTTTTTTCAACGCCGAAATATATACTTTTTCCTGTAGCCTAATTCACAAGCAAAGGTTAATTAAACTGTATCTCTTGTTGTGGGGTAAAAAACAACGCAATTGTAACACGCTACAAAGCCTACTATTTTGTATGGTTTCAATTTTTTTGGGCGAAATTTTAACATCCGGGGGTTAAATTTTAAGCGTTTTTTTGGGCTGGTGGGGCTGACCCCAAGAAACCGTTTTTTTTTCAACGCCAAAATATATAAATTTTTCCTGTAGCCTAATTCAAAAAGAAAAGGTTAATTACAACTGAAACCCCTTGTTGTGTGGCGAAAAAAACACGCAATTGTAACACGCTACAAAAAGCTACAATTTTGAAAGGCTAAATTTCCCTTTGGGCGCAATTTACATCCGGGGGTTAAAATTTAAAGCGTTTTTTTTGCTGTGTGCTGACCCCAAGAAACCTTTTTTTAAAACGCCAAAATATAAAAATTTTTTCCCTTTGTACCTAATTCACAGAAAAGGGTTTAATTACAACTGTATCTCTTTTTTTGTGGCGTAAAAAACCCCAAATTTGTAAAACGCTACAAAAGCTACTATTTTGGGGGCTCAAATTTCTTTGGGGGGCAATTTAAATCCAGGGTTTAATTAAGCTTTTTTTTGCTGGTGTGCTGCCCCCAAGAAACCGCCCTTTTCAACCCCAAAAATATATAAATTTTTTCCTTTACCCCTTATACAAAGAAAAGGGTTTAAATTACAACTGTATCTCTTGTTGTGGGCTTTAGAAAACACGCAATTGTAACACCTAACAAACACTTTTTTTGGGGGGCTAAATTTCCCTTTGGGCCCGCAATTTTACATCCAGGGGAAAATTTAAAAGCGGTTTTGCGGGTTTCCTGATCCCAAGAAACCGTCTTTTTCAACCCCAAAAATATATAAATTTTTTTCCCTGAAAGCCTAATTCACAAGAAAAGGGTTTAAATTACAACTGAAATCTCTTGTGGGGGGGCGTAGAAAACCCCCCCGCAATTGAAACACGCTAAAAAAAGCTACTATTTGTGCACCTCAATTTTTTTGGCCCGCAATTTACACCCAAAGGGTTTAATTAAGCGTTGTTTTGCTGGTGTGCTGACAAAAAAAACCCCGCCCTTTTTCAACGCCAAAATAAATAAAATTTTTCCTGTAGCCTAATTCTTTGGTCCAAAGGGTTTTTAATTAAGCCTGTTTTTTGGTTTTTACATTTAGAAAAAAACAAAACATTTTTTTTTTAAACGACACATACAATTAAATTTTTTCCCGGGCCCTTTTGTGGAGCGCAATTTATACCAAAGGGGTTCCCCAAGCTTGTTCCAGGGTTCTTTTGGGAGTCAAAAACAGGGGTTATTTAAACATAACAAATTACCATCATCAAACAGTGTTGTACTTTTTAGAACAAA
This sequence comes from Phyllomedusa bahiana, assembly GCA_025379985.1. Lineage (NCBI taxonomy): Eukaryota > Metazoa > Chordata > Amphibia > Anura > Hylidae > Phyllomedusa > Phyllomedusa bahiana. Next base: position 34,095 of record JAODAL010023814.1, on the reverse strand, counting down.
CAGTAGGGCAGACAAAGGGGGGCAGGCTCTGCACCTGCGAGTGGCAGTGGCAAAAACATTCCTGGAACAGGCCCAGGTCGCAGCACAGAAAAGGGGACGCCCGCAGCAGGGTTTAAACTCGGTGGGGCCCAACAACGCCGCTTTCATCTACCCGGCCCGGGGTGTTTTTTCAGCAACCCAAGGGTTCTTGTTTGGGTTTGGACAAAGGTTTTTCCTCTTCCCTCCCAGATGACATCTGACAACCCCAGCCCAAGATTCGGGGAACCTCAGACACAACCTTTAAAGTTGGATGGCCCGGGGAGCGGGTCAGCCCCCCTTCCCCCTGGGGCTCAGCCCGCCTCGGGTTCCCACCCGGGTTTCCCCCCTTTCAGCCAAAAGATATACTTGTGGCCGGGGCCCTCACGCCCCCTTATGAAAAGCGAGGAAAAAAAAAAACCAATTTGGGGAGAGCAGTCAGCAGCAATTTGGGCAGCGAAAAAAGGGGGCCAATACCGCCTGCTTCTTGCGTAGGGGGCCCAAAGTATAAAAGGGGAGGGAGGGGCATGGGAGGTCATTTGTGAGGGGTCAGCCCCCGCATACCAAGACCCGGTGAGGAAGGACAGCAGTGAGATGAAACACAAATAATGAGAGGGTAGCCGACCCATTTGGGACCGGGGTGGGGGCAAGGGTTTTCATCATCCGTCGGGAAAGAAGGGGGGCCTTCAGCTTGCGCATCAGGCAGCGCGCACCCCAGAAAGGGTGGGTCTTTGGGGCCCCGTGAGCCCAGCAATACACATGTGATTCGGGACCCAAAGTGGCCACGGGAAAAAAAAACCCCTTTTCGCAGCCCCAAGAAAAAACAGCACGGGGGTTAAACGAGGCAGCGGCGGCAGTAGTCCCCTTTAGTGCGGACGTTGGCGGTAAAACCCCGGTTACCCCGGGCGGTGGTGGCAGTTTTTTTGCTAAGACACCGGGGGAAAGCCAAAATATGGGGTAAAAGAAAGAATCTGTGGGCATAAAGGGGAAGCGTGGCCGGGGAAGCTAACGTTGGCACAACGGCCCTGCGTCAACAAAACACGCCCCAATCCGGTGGCCTGGGAAAAACGGGGCCCATGTTGGGGACTTCCCCTGCCGCCCCCGAAACAGCAGCAGCCCCCTTTGGGCCCACGCATGCCATTCCCAACCCAGTAAAGGGCTCCACCCCCCTCTGCAAAGGACCCTGTTTCTTTTTGACATCATCTCCCGGCCAGATGCCCCCTTGATCCCCGCAACCCCAAGGCCCCAAAAGCGGGTTCCGTTCGCGGGGCAAAGGGCCAAAGAAAACCAACAGTAAGCGCCCCAACCATAAAAAGGGTAAGCAGCTGCCCGGGCTCCTGTCCAAGTTGTTAGTACGCAGTCCCTCCCTTTGAAAATGGTGGACCCCCGAAACCCGTTCAGAGAACAAAATGGCTTTGCCGAGCCAAAGATGGGAGAGTTTTTTTCCCAAACCGAATTTCTTTTTCCAAAAAAGGGAAATTAAACCCGCACTCATAAATATGTAGAACAGAAGGGGGGTCAATCCCTTTAGCTTATCGGGTTTTTTTTCCCAAAGGGGCACGGCACGGGGGACGTCCCGGGGCTGAACTTAAAGGTCCCGGGCCATAATGTCCCTTTTTTCGGCCCACTGGGGGAATGTTTCTTTTCCCGCCCAGGCACACCAACAACTTGGAAGGAGACGCCGCTTTTTTTCCCCACGTTTCCAAAATTTCTGCACCGCGCCAATGTCCGCCTCCCCCCCCCTCCACCACCACCCAAACCCTCTCAGCCTCCACAAAATTTCTGCTCCATCAAAACCCCCATTGTAGGGCACAAACGGTGTCACGCAGTTCTAAAACCCCGGGTTGCCTCGGGGGAACAAATCACACGGGGGGGAAACTGCTCCGCGTCATGGGAGCAAGAAATCGATTTTGTGGGGTTTCTCCGCGCCAACCGCAAAACGGAACCATGGTGACGACAAAGGGGGGAACAAGGTGTCCGCGATGGGACCGAGGGGAGGGGGTGGTCCAATGCGCCCTGCATGGCGCCCCGTGTTCCAAACTGGGTTTGAAAAAGGGTTTCCTGAAGTTTTCCCACGATCTTCAGAAAAATTTTTGAAAATGGCAGGAAAAATGGGGCATTTCACTTTATCCCATTTTTACCCAAAACCAGGAACACCCTCCCTTTATTGCAGCGGCAGAACGGGCCCCCCCAACACACCTGATATCGAAAGGTTTTTCCCCCCGTTGGAAAATTTCCCGCCTGCACATTTTTTGGACCCACTGTATGAAAGAGAAAGGCCATTAAAAGATTTTTTGAAGACCCCGGGAGACAAAGTACTCCCCTTGTAACTTTGATTTTCAGCCCGAGCAGCTCATGGGCACCTGCCCCCTTTTTTTGAGGCCATTTTTAGAGGCACGTTATTTGTCAGTCGCCAGGCTACGGGATTTAATAACATCCCTTTTTCCCCGCTTTATTTTCCTGGAAAAAATTCTGAAAAAAACTGTCTGGGGAGGGGACTGGGGACGTGGGGACTACATCTTTTGGCCACATGAGTCCGGTGGGGGACTGAAATGGAGGAGGAAGGGCATTGGAGCAGAAGCATGTCTGGGGAAAAAAGAGTGGATTTTCTACCCAGGTGACAAGAGAGGAGGAGCAGGGGCACTGGAGGAGGTGGGTTGGGGTGCGGGGAAACAGGCCCGATGACCCCCAAACACCGTTTTCAGTATACAGTGGAAATTGGGGGCAAGGGGGCCCCTCGGAGTCACTTGTGCAAATTTCCCCCCAAACATGCATTTTGCCTGGCTAGTTTCCCGCCGAATAGTCCAAATTCCCGGGAGAGGGAAAATTTTGGGTCTACCCCCCAAATTGGAAACCCCCGCTACCGGTCCAAAATGGGAGCCTTTTTCCCAGCTATTTTAAGGGGAAAACAAACTCAAAATACATAGGAAATCCCCGTAATCAGTTGGCTGCTGCCTATGTGCGGGATCGTCCCTCCCCCAAAAGGTTTTGACCGGGGGGTTTTCCCCAGCGCTCCGTACACTGCCCGGGGGGCTGCTGGGGGAAAAGGGGGGGGGTAAAAAAAGTTAAAAACCCGCTTTCCCTCAGTAGTAACCTAAATCCGGGGGTTTACTGATGAGCAGCCCTTCCCCCCTAGTGAGGAGGGGAGTCCCCCACCACAGAGGACCCTTTGGGGCATCCCTGAACCCCAAATTTGTGGCCACTTGGGCACATCTTGCCACCTCAGTTAGAAATTTCCCCTTTGGGCAAATGGGGACCCAAACTGGATGGTTGGGCCAAAAACTTGCCGAGTTTGCCGTGGGGGAAGCTGTTTCCCCCCCGGCCAGTAGGGGCATCAGAGCGGGTGGGTTTAAAGCGGCGGGGCCATCGTTACCCCCCGGAGAACCCGCTTGTCCGGGAAAAAAGTGAACGACTGGAAACCCTTTTTCCCCGGGGAATCAGGGCCGTGGATCGGGCCCGGATTTCCACACACCCCCAATGCCTTAAAGGCCCTCTTGGGTTTAAACTACCTGCCCCCACCACAAATTTTGATGCCTGCCACCAAAAAAAACCTGATGCCACAATTTGACAGTTTCCCCCCATTTGCCTAAACCCCCACTTTACCCGGACTGGTAAGGGCCCCCCACCTCAACACTTTCCCATTGTGCCAAACCCATGACCTCATGCTGCGCTTCTGTTGCTTTGGGCCCTGACATCCCCCCATGTGTCATTGGCCACTGTCTGACCTCATGCTTTCTTGTGTGGCTGGTGGGCCCTGGGCCTCCACACTGGTTTTTTTCATTTTTGCCAAAGGGCCCGCCTCATCTGCCGCCGCCCCTGACCTCCGCTCTCAGTCATTGTGCCACTCTGTGGCTTCCCCCTGTTTTTGCCACCTCCAGAAAGTCCCTTGTGCCCCCTGCCTATCTCATGCTGGCCCGCTGTCGAAACCTCCACACTGTGTGATTGGCCCCCCTCGTGGCCCTAATACGTTTTTGGGCCCCCCCAAAATGTCCCCTTTTTGGCCAAAATGCCTGATCTCATGGGTGCTGCTGTCTGACCCCCACCTGTATCATTGTGCCACTCTGTGGCCAATACTGTTTTGGGCCCCCTCCAGAAAATTCCCCTTGTGCCACGCCTGATCTCATACTGCTGCCGCCGTGACCCCACACTGTTTGATTGTGCCACTCTGTGGCCTAAAACTGTTTTTTGGCCCGGGCCCCCAGAATGTCATTGTGCCAAAAGCCCCGATCTCCCTGCTGCTGCTGTGGGGACCTCCCACACTGTAACATTGTCCACCTTGGGGGCCTTTAAAACTGGGTTTTGGGCCCCCTCCAAATGTCCAAATTTTGCCAAGTTTCCCGACCCCCATAAATGCTGGGGCCCCTGACCTCCCCCTCTCATCATTGTTTCCACTCTGTGGCTTTCCCGGGTTTTGCCACCCCCCAGAAGTCATTGTGCCACTGCCTGACCTCATGCTTCTGTGGCAAACCGCCGTCACCTCCCCAAAAACCCGTCACTAATGTTGCCACCTGAGCTCTCAGCTTTTTTTTTTTCCAGCTTTCCCCTGGCATGACTTTTTCAGGCCCACATTTCCCGCTTGAGTTTTTTGGGCGTTTTTCCCCCCTTAAGTGCCCTGGGAACCTTTTTAGTGAAGCGATTCTAAGAGCGGCGGGAGTCATCTGCCCGGGCATACTAAAACACAACATTGTATGAAAACCAAACCAAGCTCCCTCTGCATATTAAGGCATGGCACAACGTTCTACAGCACCCTGCAGGCTCTGTGCAGCCTGGAAATAGCTGCTTTTTAACGCAATTCGTGCCGAAGTAATTCGGATCGAAACGAATTTTGTCGGAAAATTCGGCGAAGTGAGCGAATCGAATTTTACAACCTGACTTAAAATTCATCCTTTGGTTTTAGAAATGACTAATATGAAGCTGAAACCCTCCCAAATGAGCTTTTGTTTTTTTACGAAAATAAATTTGCTTCACTGCTGAAATATTGATCATGTAAGGAACACAGAAAGGTCAGATTTTGGCAAGACAAAAGTTTTTTCGCCCACAGAAAGTAATGTGAAAATCAAACATATAATTCACTTCAAATACAAAGATATGTTTCATAACATTGGTGAATTAAGTTGTGGTGCTATTAGAGACATAGTTAATATTTTGTGTGACTTCCATGAGCTTGTATGACTGCATCCATGCGTTCCGTCAATGATTCATACAATTTATTGATGAAGACATCAGGAATAGCAAAGAATGCAGTCTTACATGCCTCCCAGAGTTCGTCAAGATTCTTTGGTTTTGTCTTCCAAGTTTCCTCTTTAATCCTACCCCAAACATGCTCAATGATGTTCATGTCTGGTGACTGGGCTGGCCAGTCCTGGAGCACCTTGATCTTCTTTGCCTTGAGGAACTTTGATGTAGAGATGGATGTATGAGATGGAGCACCATCCTGCTGCAAAATTTGACCCCTTTTATGATAGGGAGTGTAAAAGGTAGCTAATACTTCTTGATATTTTAGTCTATTGATATTGCCTTCCACCTTGCAAATGTTTCGCACACGCCCATACTGAATGTAACCCCAGAACATGATCTTTCCACCACCAAACTTAACAGTTTTCTGGGTGTATTTTGAATCCATACAGGCTCCTGTAGGTCTCCTGTAGTATTTGCTGCAGCTGTGGTGTAATTCAGCTGAAGATTCATCTCAGAAATCCACCTTCTGCCATTTTTCCAGCGTCCATCCGTTTAGCAGGCTGTGGGCCATGGCAAATGCCACACTTTTTTAAATTGCCTTTTGTTAAGTGCTGGCTTCTGGGCACTGATTCGACCATGGAGGCCATTTCGAGACAGAATCCTACAAACTGTTCTAGTTGACACAGGGACTTGAGGTGACCAGGCCTGTTGGAGCTGTGCTGAAGTGGAAGAGGGGCTGGCTTTTGAATTTAGAACCAACAAACGTTCCTCCTGAGCAATTGTCTTGATGGGTCTGCCAGACCTGGGCTTGTCAAAAACATCTCCAGTCTCTTCAAATCTTTTTCTAATTCTTTGTACTTGATGTTGAGACACATTAAAGGTGCCAGCCACCTCTGCAGTGGATCTGGTGTTCAGCCTCTTGATAATCAAGGCTTTGGTTGCAGGGTGGATTTTTGGCATGTTGTCAGAGGTCAAGTTGCAGTTCAAGTGAAGGTCTGGGGTGCTGGAGTTCTTTTTATACAAACCCACTAAATAACCGATCAATTAGTGAGCACAGGTGAAGCTGTAAACTAGGATTGGGTGCATTATTATTATTATTATTATTTATTTTAAAGCGCCATTGGTTCCAGGGCGCTGTACAATCTGGGGGTTACATATATAACATGTCAGACAATTACAATAGTGACAATATGTGACTAACAGGTATAGAGGGCCCTTCCCGTGTGGGCTTACAGTCTACAGGGAAGGAGGGAAGAGACAGAAGGTAAGGTGGACATGTTTGTGGGGTGGAGCAGTGCAACAGGGTTATTGTTGGTTATAGGCTATCCTGAAGAGATGGGTTTTCAGGATAAGTTTGAGGCTGGTGAGAGTGGGGGAGAGTCTGATGTGTTGGGGCAGTGAGTTCCAGAGTGTGGGGGAAGCACGGGAGAAGTCTTGGAGACGGTTATGTGAAGAGCTGATAAGAGGAGAGCAGAGAAGAAGGTACTATGAGGAGCGGAGGTTGAGTGAGGGGAGGTATCTGGAGATTAAGGCAGATATGTAGGGAGGGGAGAGGTTATGGAGAGCCTTGTAGGTCAAGGTTGCTAGCTTTAACTGGATTCGCTGGGCAATGGGTAGCCAGTGAAGGGATTGGCAGAGGGGGGAGGTAGGGGAGTAGCGAGGAGAGAGGTGTATAAGACGGGCAGCAGAGTGAAGGATGGATTGGAGGGGAGCGAGACTGCAAGATTGGAGGCCACAGAGAAGAATGTTGCAGTAGTCTAGGCGGGAAATGACAAGGGCATGGAAAAGCATTTTTGTGCTTTCAAAGTTAAGGAATGAGCGGATCCAGGATATATTTTTCAGGTGGAGGTGGCAGACAGAGGCACGGGTTTGGTTGTGCGGTTTGAAGGACAGATTGGAGTCAAAGGTTATCCCAAGGCAGTGGACCTGTGGAGCTGGTGAGAGAGTGTAGCTGTTGACAGTGATAGAGAGATTGGATGGAGGGATAGAGTGGGATGGTGGGAAGATAATAAATTCAGTTTTCTCCACATTTAGTTTTAGGAGGCGGGAAGATAAGAAGGTGGATATGGATGAAAGACACTCTGGGATCCGGGAGAGTAGAGAGGTGATGTCTGGGCCAGAGATGTAGAGTTGGGTGTCATCAGCATAGGTGGCATTGAAAGCCATGTGATGCTATGAGCTGACCCAGGCAGAGGGTGTAGATAAAGAAGAGTAGTGGGCCCAGGACTGATCCCTGGGGGACACCAACAGACAGCGGGCAAGAGGAGGAGGTGGAGCGAGAGTGAGAGACGCTGAATGTCCGGTCAGTAAGGTATGAGGAGATCCAGGAGAGAGACATGTCTGTGATGCCGAGGCAGGAGAGGATGTGTAGGAGAAGTGAATGGTCAACAGTGTCAAAGGCAGAGGACAGGTCTAGAAGGAGAAGCACAGAGTAGTGTCGTGAGGCTTTGCTAGGTTGCTAGGTTGTTGGTGACTTTGGTTAGGGCAGTATCGGTAGAGTGGTGAGGTCGGAAACCAGATTGCAGTGAGTCAAGGAGAGAGTTGGCGGAGAGATGGGAGGACAGTTTAAGATGGACGTGCTGTTCAAGTAGCTTAGAGGCGAATGGAAGCAGTGAGATGGGCCCCAATTTGGAAAGAGAGGATTGGGCAAGAGATAGTTTCTTAAGGATGGGGGTGATGGTAGCATGTTTAAAGGCGGAAGGGAAGATGCCAGAGGTTAATGATAGATTGAAGAGATGGGTGAGGGCTGGGATGATGACAGCACTAAGGTCAGGGATGAGGTGGGATGGCAATGGGTCAAGACTACAGGTGATGAGGTTGTATTTGGACAGTAGAGAGGAAAGCTTATCAGGAGTGACAGTAGAGAAACAAGGCAGCAAAACTTTTGTCTTGCCAAAATCTGATCTTTCTGTGTTCCTTACATAATCAATATTTCAGCAGTGAAAAAAATTAATTTTTGTTAAAAAACCTCATTGGGAGGGTTTCAGCTTTCATATGATTCATTTCTAAAACCAATGGATGAATCTTAAGTCAGGTTATTATAAACTTTGGCTTCCCCAACATGGATAAGCGAAAGAACTTCTGTCAGGGACTGTATTCAGAACTCTCATGGAAGTGAAAGGAAAGGACGGCCGCAAGTGCCGTCTCCTCATTTTCATGTACGGTTGGCCCGTCGCAGCCGGCTAAGAGTTGACCTGTGAAGTACACTTTGCTCCATGGGAACACCCATTTAAATGGTTGTCCAGCTGTGGCTGTCAGAGAAGTAAAAAAAATCAATCATATCTGTGATAAATTTCCTTCCAGTAGTGCCGCTGCCAGTTCCCAATTTCACATGACTGCTACATCCAATAAATGGCTATAGTGAACACAAGCAGATCAATGGGAGCCAGAAGACAACAGATGGCCTGGGAACAGGACCAGCAGCGGTATTGATGGAATCAATGTCAGTACAGAGGTGGATATAGGTTTTGATTTAGCTTTTGCAGTAATGTTTCTTATCTTTTTTTTCAAGCCAAATTACTTGTATTAACAGACTGGGAATTCTGAATTTTATCAACAACACTATAAGATATTTTATTAGATTAGACACAAGTATGCAGTGATAGCGAATTTTTTTTCATGTTTTTTCATCATCTCCATTGCTTTGATTCTTAGTGCTTTTCGTTGCAGTATTACCCTGTGAGAAATATTCAGCACACATTATCATCTTTGCATTTATTTATTTATTTATTTTATAATAGCAAGTGATGTTATCTTTATTTAGGGTTCTGCATCAAAGCAACACATCATCCACTGATTATGGGTCATATGTTATAGACATTGGTTTCCTCAGTGAAGTGTAGCTCCCCACAGCCAGTAGCACTCATGCAGCCCCAAACCATAATACTCCCACCACCATGCCTGACTGTAGGCACACTTGTCTTTGTACTCCTCACCTGGTTGCTGCCACACACACATGACACCATCTGAACAAAGCAAGTTTATCTTGGTCTCATCAGACCACAGGTCATGGTTCCAGTAATCCATGTCCTTAGTCTGCTTGTCTTCAGCAAACTGCTTGCGGGATTTCTTGTGCATCATCCTTAGAAGAGGCTTCCTTATGGGGCAACAAATCAAATTGATGCAGTGTGCGGCATATGGACTGAGCACTGAAAGGCTGACCGCCATCCCTTTATCCTTTGCAGCAATGATGGCAGCACTGATATGTCTATTCTGAAAAGACAGTCTCTGGATATGACGCTGAGCACGTACAATCACTGTCTTTGGTCAACTATGGTGAGGCCTGTTCAGAGTGGAACTTGTCCTGTTTGAGGGTTTTGTCAATCTTTTTATAGCCTTTTTTTAGATTCTCAGACAGTTCTTTGCCATGAGGTACCATGTTGAACTTCCAGTGACCAGTATGAGAGAGTGTGAAAGCGATAACACTGAATTTAAAGGGGTTGTCTCACTACAAGGATTGCTTTTAATGTTAAACATCTTGCAAAAACAAGTCACTTTGCAATATATGACTATTAATAGTATCCTACCTATTCTTAGATATCCCCTCTTGTATGTGCTGCATCAGCTCCTCAGGTCACCATAGCAACAGACCAGTTTGATCTCCCCTGATAGGCTGCCAGCAATAGTTGCTATAGCTACAGACCTGGCTTCTACTGCAGCCTAGTAGAAGCCAGTAAACACTTCCCTGTATTCAAAGTGAAAAGAAGATAACAGGACTGAGGTAAGATGAATCAATGTAGAATGTAGTGAGACAACCCCTTTAACACACCTGCTCCCTATTCACAGCTGAGAGCTTATAACACTAACTAAACTTTAAATTGTATCAAAGTGTTATACCTTTAGTGTTGTCCCATCAAAAGATATAGTCCAATCTTTACAAAAATAGGAGGGGTGTACTCACTTTTGTGAGATACTGAATTTATAATTTTCTTTAATTCAATGACTGCACAGAAGTACGTTCTTCATTGATGGCTGTGCTCTCGGGAGCATATGTTATCGTACATGGACATTCCCTTTCCGTCCGGCTACTGCAGTAAGCTCTGTGTTCTGTCTGTATAAGTGCTCCAAAGTATGCACAGAAGCCCTGGAGCACTTGCTTTCCACATTCATGCTGCCAGTACCACCTCTTTATACAGCGGCACATCACCCTTGTTTACAGTTTTCCATGGCGATCCAGGGCAATAGCTGAAGCCCTGGATCATCTTCTACGTGATTTGCTGCTCCTATCCCAAGCTGTATATTGATTTCCATCAATACTCTACAAGGACATCAGGGTTCTTCTCTTCAACTTCCAACCCACACTATCCCTACTGTATGTAAGTGGCAATCATAATATCTAATTTCAGTCCCTGAGGATCTGCTCTGAAATTAATTGAATGGGTTGGATTTCACTTATTTATTTTTTTTGCCTCTTCCAGTGATAGGCTTTTGCTGAAGTTTATATAAGCTGTTTACATGTTGGAGAAACCTTTCATTATTTTCTATTCTGGGGGAGAGGGAGAGAGAAACAAGCAGGTCCCCCCAACTGGTACTTTATCCAGTTTCTGTGCTCATTTTTTATTGTTTTTTTCACATAGATGGTTGCTATTATTGAACCTGTCAGAATTTCATGCTGTTCACTGTCCAGGTAGCATAAATTTAAAAGACCACCTTTAAGGAGTAAACATTGAGCACCTTCTTATTGTGATGTAGTTGGAGTCTGGAAGGCAGTAATATGTATCTCATCAATATCCAGGATTTTTTTTTAAATATCATATTATTATGGCACGGATCCATGGTATAATCTACACTCACCGGCCACTTTATTAGGTACACCTGTCCAACTGCTCGTTAACACTTAATTTCTAATCAGCCAATCACATGGCGGCAACTCAGTGCATTTAGGCATGTAGAAATGGTCAAGACAATCTCCTGCAGTTCAAACCGAGCATCAGTATGGGGAAGAAAGGTGATTTGAGTGCCTTTGAATGTGGCATGGTTGTTGGTGCCAGAAGGGCTGGTCTGAGTATTTCAGAAACTGCTGATCTCTGGGATTTTCACGCACAACCATCTTAGGGTTTACAGAGAATGGTCCGAAAAGAAAAACATCCATTGAGCGGCAGTCCTGTGGGCGGAAATGCCTTGTTGATGCCAGAGGTCAAAGGAGAATGGGCAGACTGGTTCGAGCTGATAGAAAGGCAACAGTGACTCAAATAGCCACCCGTTACAACCAAGGTAGGCAGAAGAGCATCTCTGAACGCACAGTACGGCGAACTTTGAGGCAGATGGGCTACAACAGCAGAAGACCACACCGGGTGCCACTCCTTTCAGCTAAGAACAGGAAACTGAGGCTCCAATTTGCCCAAGCTCATCGAAATTGGACAGTATGAAGATTGGAAAAACGTTGCCTGGTCTGATGAGTCTCGATTTCTGCTGCGACATTCGGATGGTAGGGTCAGAATTTGGCGTCAACAACATGAAAGCATGGATCCATCCTACCTTGTATCAACGGTTCAGGCTGTGTGGTGGTGGTGTCATGGTGTGGGGAATATTTTCTTGGCACTCTTTGGGCCCCTCGGTACCAATTGAGCATCGTTGCAACACCTTGTGGAATCTATGCCACGAAGAATTGAGGCAGTTCTGAAGGCAAAAGGGGGTCCAACCCGTTACTAGCATGGTGTACCTAATAAAGTGGCCGGTGAGTGTATGTAGTCAAGTATATTCAAGTATGTAGCTTCTCATTCCAGTATTCCATTTACTGACCTTTCAGTATTTTAGCAAAGCCCACATAGTAGCTCCTCATTAATAACAATAAGAAAGCTAGCATGTTGTGCTTCTTTCTAGATAGCATTTTTTAACATTTTTTAATGTCTTACCCCTTTGTTGACAACTCATTTCAAAAGACTACATGATACATGTTTGAAGCAGAAGACATTGTAAAAATGTAACCTGCCCACAAGTATTTTAACTGACATAAAAATATAATGTTCATGTATTCCAATAGAAATAGACATCTAATTTAGAAGTAGTTATTGAAGGCTCTGAACTCCAGAGACTAGAGGAGATGACGGGTATGATGATTTGCAAACAAATCAACATGTAACCTTTTAAGTAGCTGGGAAAATGTCTAGTCCTGCCATTGCAAAGGTTACTCTTAATATCAGCTACACAATGGAACCACACTCTACAAAACGTTAAATGAAACACACAAACATTTGGAAGGTATTGGTGAACCTGAAAAGATGTATCTTCCTGTAATTTCATATACCCTATACTTTTCATTGTTTTGCTGTTCCTTTGCCAAAGAAAACCTGGATGATTATGTATTAGGTTACAAAAAGCAAATGAATGTTCTGTGATTTAAGACAGGTTAAACATCAGGTCTGAACAGTTTTTGAAAGTGCTCAGCCAAGACATTAATTAGGAAAACGATAGCATACCACTAGTCAGAAATGAAAATCACACTGTTTCCGAAACCCCTTCACATACATAGTAAACATGTTTGTCATTTGCCCCATACTTCATTGTTTCTACTTTCAAAACTGTATTATTCATGCCATCAATCAGAAAATGTGCACCAAACTTGAGGTTGCAGCCTAGTCTTCCAGTCTCCATGTGCCCTGTATTCTCGCTTCTCCATAAGTCAGTGTGGATATTATGTATTTTAGACATTTCCATGCCACTGTCTGACAAAAGGCTTAGCAAAAAAGGGGCAGGGGTTAGCATGCAAAACTGTGTGCCGGGAAAATACATAAATTAATTGCACGAATAGAAAGTGTAAACTAAGACTATACAGTCTAAATGTGCCATATTTATCAACTCTATGAGAAAACTTGCACATTTTTAGACTGTCTTGTCTACATTTTCTCTAAGCATTAGTATTAATAAATCAGCTGCATAAAGGAGCAGACTTGATTTTCAACAGTATTTACAATAGTATTTAGGTACATAGTACAGTTCAAAGTAAGATATTCCTGCATTCCAGGACCCAAGGTTTCCCAGTAGAACATCGCCCACACTGCCTCAGCTGCTATACCTTCTTCACATAGTCTAAAATGTTGTCATCTCCTCCGAAAGAAAGTGATGCACATGCAAGTGGCTGTCCACATGGTGTAAAAGTAATTGTGATTTAGCAGATGAGGAAAACTTCCCCCATTGTTTTATGGCCCATTTCTAATGTCCACATGCCCAGGGTGGTCAATATAAACACTTTGACCAATCGTTGACTATGCAGCCCCTTTGTGTGACAAACTGAAGCCAGAATTAATAGCCAGAATAAATTTTTACATCAATTTGTACTTTAGTAGCTCTTCTGTGGGATTTCCTTCTGTGGGCTAGCCGTCACTTTCCACATGGATCGGACATCTTTGGATGCACATGAGTCTGTTGTTGATTCACCAATTGTCCTGACTCAGATCACTGGTGTTTTGAGGATCCTCTCATCCATTCATTTATTCACCACAACTTAACCCTTGTTACCGTCTCTAAGATGTTTGCATATTTTCTCTGTTTCTAATATATTAACTTAAAGAACTAAAGCGTCACTTGCTCCCTATGATATTTCACACCAATGATACTCACTTCATTTTTTCTTATTTATGGCTGATTGGTGTAAATATAAATATGTACAGTGTTTCCTTTAAGTTACAACGGCCTTAGAATACAATATTTTTATCTTACAATGGTCTTTTTTGGCACACTGTATGGTAAGTATGGCTTCAAGTTACAATGTCCCAGACACTAATCTCCTGTCCTCAAAATAAAAAGTGATTTCCAGCTTCCACTGAACTGTTATATGTAAGGACTTGATGTATCGATGTTACCCATCTGCTTCATTTTCTTTTATCTTTACTTTGAATTGTTTTGGGGCTTTGGAACATGTTATCAGCTTTCCCTAGAGTTCTACACACAATGGTTTCAACATACAATGTCGTCCCGGAATGAATCAATATTGCAAGGATTAGGGAATACTATAAATCTCTCTCTTTCTCTCTCTCTAAATATATATATATATATATATTTTTCTTTTTTATCATTATTTTTAACTGTTAACCAAAGTCCTAGATTGCACCCAGCTCCTACTTCACATTTTTTTCCTTTCTGTTAATGTGCTGTTCTTTTCACTGCCTCCATTCTGAATGCCAAGGTTTTACTATTAGTAAAAAGTATGAAGGCCTGGAAATACACTATATACGAATGTAATTATATTGTTTTATAATTACGATATGTTTATATATCGTAATTACAACACAATATGACAATTGTTTGTTGGGGTCTTACACAACACACACATGCATTAACACCTTATAGTAAAGACTAGGATTTTTATAAAAATGCCATGAAAAACACAGCTAAATGTTATCTGTGAAACTAGCTTTAATAAGATGAGTAGATATATCTGCATTCCAACTAATTTCAAGTCAAATAAAATTAAAGTAGTTGTCTCCAACCAAAAGCTTTTTGAATGGACTTGCCATTATTTTAAATCTTATGGCATAATTATTAGTACAAATACCTAAAATAAATTCAGAATCCAACCTGTTTTTGTTCTTTGCCGTGTGGACACAGCCTAAGATTTCTTTAGCTTTTTCTTGCACAACATTGCTACTTTCTCTCTGTTATGCAGAGCACTGCAACATAGCACCATGAAAGTACACAGAGCACTTCATGAATTGATGCCATGCAGAGAACACTTGAAAGACTAGAGTACTTAAAGGTGCTTTTTCTCACTGATATAAACACACTTATTGAAAAGTTTTCAAAATATGTTATATGTTTTACATTATGGAAAAGTTAGTGATACACACAGACAAAATCGTTGGTACCCTTCCATTAAAGAAAGAAAAACTCACAATGGATACTAAAATAATGTGACACTGACAAAAGTAACAATATATTTGAATTTACTGAAAATCAACTAATAAAAAATCAGACATTTTTTTTAAAATTGTGACTCAACTGAAAAATGTTAAAAAACAAACTAATGAAACGGTAATGGACAAAACTGATAGTCCCCCAGGAAAAGATTAAAAATAATTTGACCATAGGGACATATTAAACTAAGGAGTGTCCTATAATTAGCATGGTGTCTTCAAACTTGTAATCAGTCAGTCTGGCTATTTAAAGGGTGAAAAGTAGTCACATTGCTGTTTGGTATCATGGTGTGTACCACACTGAACATGGGCCGAAAGCTGTGTCTGGAGATTAGAAAGAAAATTATACATAACATTTTAAATGTAAAGGCTATAAGACTACCCCCAAACAGCTTGATGTTAGTGTTACTACAATTGCACATATTATACAGAAGTTTAATTGCTACGGAACTGTAATCAACTTTGTGGCCACAAGAGGAAAACTGATGACAAGTTGAACAGTAACATAATACGAATAGTAAACAAACCGCCCAGAACAACTTCCAAAGAGATTAGAGGTGAACTCCAAGGTCAAGGTACATCAGTGTAAGATCACATCATTAGCCGCTATCTTTGCCAAAGTGGAATTAATGAAAAGAGGAGCAAGGAGGAAATCACTGTTGAAAGCAAATCATAAAGAAGTGAGACTGAAATTTCCCAAACTGCATATTAATAAGCTACAGAGCTTCTTGGAGAATATCCTTTAGACAGATGAGGCAAAACTGGGGCTTTTTGGCAGGTTACATCTAAAGATGGGCGAATTTCTCAAAAATTCGGTTCGCTCACTTCGCCGAATTTCCCGACAAAAATAACTTCGGTCTGAATCACTTCGGGATGAATCATGTTAAAAAACAGCTATTTTCAGGCTGCACAGAGCCTGCAGGGTGCTGTAGAACGTTGTGCATGTCGAATTCAATAAGGCGTCAAAAGGTTTAAGCATTTTGGGCGTAATAATATAACAAGTTATAGTGTCTAGGATTCTGGAGAGGGTCATACACAGGGATTTTTCTGATTGCCAATTGAGTCGGAAGGAATTTTTCCTCAAAAAGAGGACAATTGCTTCTAACGTCTTGGGGTTTTCCCTTTCCCTTTGGGTCAACCCTTAGACAACGGCAAACGGGTGGACGTCTTGTCTTTTTTTTGGGCCTACAAACTATGAAACTATTTTAAAAATATGCGAGGGATTTGGGTTTTGGGGTCTTCATACAATTTGTGTTTTAGTAGACACACACATAAACCGCCGCCGCTGTTAGAATCGCTTCACTATAAAATTCCCCTGGGCATTTAAAGGGGGAAAAAAACGACCAATAAACTAAAGGGGGGAAGTAGCCTGATAAAGTCATAGCAGCGACAGCTGGAAAAAAACAAGCTGAGGGCTCAGGTGGCAGCATCAGTGACAGAGTGTGGAGGTGACGGCAGCAGCCACAGCAGCATGAGGTCAGAGAGTGGCACAATAACATTATGGAGGTGGCAAAAACAGGAGTAGGCCACAGAGTGGCACAATGACACAGTGTGGAGTTGACGGCATCAACAGCAGCAGCAGCATGAGGTCAGACAGTAGCACAATGAAACAGTGTGGAGGTGGCAAAAACAGGAGTAGGCCACAGAGTGGCACAATGACAGGGAGTGGAGGGCACGGCAGCAGCCACAGCAGCAGCATGAGGTCAGGCAGTGGCACAATGACATTCTGGAGGTGGCAAAATAGTAGTTGGCCACAGAGTGGCACAATGAAAGGGAGTGGAGGTGACGGTGGCAGCAAAATGAGGTCAGACAGTGGCACAATGACATTCTGGAGGTGACAAAACAGTAATAGGCCACAGAGTGGCACAATGACAGAGAGTGGAGGTGACGGTGGCAGCAGCATGAGGTCAGACAGTGGCACAATGACATTCTGGAGGTGGCAAAAACTGGAGTAGGCCAGAGAGTGGCACAATGAGAGAGAGTGGAGGTGACGGCGGCAGGAGCAACAGCATGAAGTCAGAGAGTGGTACAATGAAACAGTGTGAAGGTGACCGCAGCAGCAACAACAGCAGCAGCAGCATGAGGTCGTAGAGTGGCACAATGACACAGTGTGGAGGTCACGACAGCAGCAGCATGAGGTCAGGCAGTGGCACAATGACATTCTGGAGAGTGCAAAAACTGGAGTAGGCCACAGAGTGGCACAATGACAGAGAGTGGAGGTGACGGCGGCAGGAGCAACAGCATGAGGTCAGAGAGTGGCACAATGACACTGTGTAAGTGACCGCAGCAGCAACAACAGCAGCAGCAGCATGAGGTCAGAGAGTGGCACGAATGACAGAGTGTGGGGTCACGGCACCAGCAACAGCAGCAGCAGCATGAGGTCATAGAGTGGCACAATGACAGAGTGTGGAGGTGGGTGGCAATACCAGTCCCTGGTAAAGATGGTGGTAGGCAGATGGAGAAACTGTCAGTAGATGTGTGGCATCAGGCGGGTAGCGGCATCAGAATAGTGGCTGAGGCAGGTAGTTTGAACCCAGACTCATTTCTCACAGTTTGGGTGAGGCGTCATGGCTGATGTAGTCTGATGCCTAAGGCATTGGTGTGTGAAAATCGTGGCCGATCCACGCCTGATTCATCTTGACAAAGGTCAGTCGTTCCACATTTCCCGTGGACAAGCGGGTTCTCCTTGGGGTAACGATGGCCCCCGCCGCACTGAAAACTCGGCAAGTTGCGGCCACACATCCAGTTTGGCTGCCCAGTAGTCCAGCGGATCTTCTAACTGGGGTGGCAGAGTGCTGTCCATGTAGGCCTCCACCTGTTGGTTCAGGGACTGCTCCAGGTCCTGCTGCTGCTGCTGGCGACTGCCCTCCTCACTAGGCGGGTGAAGGAAGCTGCTCATCAGTGACTACAGACTTAGGTTGCTGATGATGGAGCTGGTACTGCTCCTACCCCCCCACCTTCCCCCAGTAGCCGCGGCAGTAGTACGTTGGCACTGAGGAACCCCCCCCGGTCAAACCTGTCAGAGGAGGGTCGATGCCGCACATAGGCAGCGGCCAACTGACTACGGAGGATTTCCCTATAGTATTTGATTTTGTCTTCCTCTCAATAGCTGGGAAAAAGGCTCCCATTTTGGCCCGGGTAGGAGGGTCCAATGGGTGGAGAGCAAAGTCACCCCTTTGTTTGGATGCTGATATTCGGCTTCACTCCAGGAAATCAGCATGCGGGGGGGGCCTCTCACAAGTGTTCCGGGGGTTTCCCCCCTCCATCCCCCATTTAAATTGCCCGGTGTTTGGGGGGTCATCGCCTCGCTTCCTCTTCCTCTACCTCCTCCAGTGCTCCGCTCCTCCTCTCTTTCCCCCCGGGGAGAAAATCCATCATTTCACCAGACAATGCTTCTGCCCCAAATGTCCCCCTCCCCCTCCTCCCTCCATTTCAGCCCCCACCGGGCGGAGATGTAGTCGCCACGTCTCCATCCCCTCCCAGACGATTTTTCAATTTTTTCCGGACATGAAGAGGGGTTTTACGTTATTACCCCGAAAAAGTCCTGGCGACTGACAAAAAACGGGCCTCCTCGAATGGCCTCAACAAACGACGGGTTCACCTGAGCTGCCACTGGCTGTAAAATTTACCCCCAGGGAGACCCCAGTCCGCCTGGACCCATCAAAAAATCTTAATGCCTTTCTCTGTTTTTTTTATAAGTCGGTCCAACATTGCAGGCGGAAATTTCCCAAAACGGGGGGGAAACACCAAAATCAAGTTTTTTGGGGAGGCCTGCTGCCCCGCAACTCGGGGAGGTTTTCCCCTGGCTTTTGTAGGAATGGAAAAAAGTGTGCACAGTTTCCTGCCATTTTCAAATTTTTCTGAAGATCTGTTGAAGCTTCAGGAACCTTTTCAAAACCAAATTGAACACTGCCCATGCGGGCGAGGCCCATCCCCCCTCTGCAGCTTGGACACATGTTCCCCCATTTTCCGTCCCATGGTTTGTTTTGCAGTTCGCGGAGAAAGCCACACATCGATTTTTTTCGCATACGCGGAGCAGTTCCTCCCTGTGTGACCCTTTCGCCGGGAAAGCCAGGTGTAGAACCGTGACACCGGTGCCCTACACATGTGGTATGATGGGCGTACTTGTGGGGCTGAGATGGTGGTGGGTGGGAGAAGGAGGTCATTGGCGCAACAGCAGCATTTGACAACGGGGGAAAAGCGGCGTCCCTGTCCCAAGTTGTTGGTGTGCCTGGGCAGGAAGCACTTTCACCCAGTGGGCCCTAAAGGACATTTCTGGGTCTGACCGTAGTTACGCTCCAAGTCCGCCTGCCTGCACCCGGGGCAAAACCGATAAACTCAAGAAATGGCCCACTTTTTTTTGTTCACATATTTATGAAGTGGGTCTGCCTTTTTGAAAAAAAAATTACGGTTGGAATCTCCTCTCGGGACGGGCCCTTTTCTTGAAAAGGTGCCGATCCACCATTTGGGAAAAGGGGGGATGCAGTACCAACAACTGGACAGGAGAACGGTCAGCTGCTGCACCTTAGGATGGTTGGAGCATACTGTTGTCTCTTTCCAATCCCCTCGCTGAACGACTGTTTGGCCCATGGGGAGCAGGGACGGGACTGGGAGATATGTCAAGAGAAAACAGCTCCCTCTGCAGAGGTGGTGGATCTTTGACTGGCTGCAATGGCTTGCGTGCCACTGGGGGGCTGTACTGTGTTGCTGCGGCGGAGGATGGACCACCACATCTGAGCCACGTTTCTCCCAGGCCCCCGGGGATGGTGAAGCTGCATGTGTTGACCCCAGGGCCGTGGTGCCAACGTTAGCTCCCTGGCCACGCTTCACTTTTTGCCCCCCAGATTCTACATATACCCATATTCGGCTTTCCCCGCGGTGTCTTAGCAAAGAATGCCACACCGCCGAGTAAGCTGATTTTACCGCCAACGCTCCGCACTGAGTGACTACTGCCGCCCCTGCCTCGCTGAGCCCCTGTGCCGCTAATTCTTGGACCTGCGGGAAAAAGGGTTTTTTACCCCCTTGGCGCTTGGCTCCTGACCTCCACACTGCTGCACGGCCACCAACCCACTTGCTGGCTGCGCCGCTGCCTGAGCGCAAGCTGACGCTCTCTTCTCCCGGGCGATGATGAAGCCCTTGCTTCACCCGGCTCCAAGTGCGGTCGGCACATAATCATCAATTTGTGTTTCATCGTCACTGCTGTCCTCTCACCGGTCTTGGTATGCAGAGGCTGACCCCTCACAACTGACCTCCCATGCCACTCTCCACATCTATACTTTTCCGCCTACTGCAAGAAGCAGGGGTATTGGCCCCATTTCTTCGCTGCCAAAGTAGCTGCTGATGCCCTCCTCAAATTGTTTCATCCTCCTTAAGTGGCGCTGAGCCCAGACCACATTGTAGAATCTCTGGCTGAGGGAACCGGATGGGACGAGGGGGGTTGAGGACAGGTGAGGGCCGCTGACCCGCTCCGGGCCATCCAACTAAGGGTTGTGTCTGACATTCCACCGACTCTTGGCTGGGGGGGTCGATGTCATCTGGGAAGAAGTGGATGACCTAGTCAACCAATCAAGAACCCTTGGGTTGCTAGTCAGCACACGGCCGCTAGATGACAGCGGCAGTTGTGGCCTCACCGAGTGACCCCTGCTGCGACGTCCCCTTGCTGTGCTGCGACTGGGTCTGCTCCAGGAATGTTTGTGCCACTGCCACTCGCAGGTGAAGAGCTTTGCCACCTCTCTGTCTGACATACTGTTTGTTCTAAAATGTACAGACACTGTTTGATGAAGATATCTGTATATGATAAATACACACCCTGTATTTGACTCCAAATGAACCCACTAACAAGTTTTGGTAACCCTTGGATATAAACTGTGCTCCACAACTGGCCAGGAAAAGTTGACTTGGGTGTGCCGTTTAAAAACTCTGTGTATTTTACTGAATGTAAAAGCACAAACAGGCTTAATTAACCTTTGGATATGAATTATGCTACAGAATTTCTTCTGTGGCGGTGAAAAAGAAAGTTTCTTTTACTGAGTACAACTGCAGAAAAATACTTAGTTAACCCCTGGATGTAAATTGTGCAAAAGAATTGAGCAGCCACAAACTACTAGCTTTGTAGCGTGTTACAATGGTGTGTATTTTACGCTACACAACAAGAGAAAAAATTGTAATTAACCTTCGCTTGTGAATTATGCTACAGGAAAAATGTATTTTTTGGCGGTGAAAGACGGTTTATTTTAGTCACCACAGCAGCAGAACAACGCTTAATTAACCCCTGGATGTAAATTGTGCAAAAGAATTGAGCAGCCAAAAATGAAATGGTATTTGTATTGTAAAAACGCTGTTTCTTTAAATGAATACAACAGGAACAGGCTTAGATCCCCCTTGGATATTCAATGTGCTGTGAGCAGATAGCATTAAAATGTATATGCAGCTGCACTGGACACACACTGGACTTCAATCCAATACCACACAAAATCAGAAATAGAACATTAAGAGAACAGTCTCTGAGACAAGCTGAGACACCCCCAAAAATCGCTGTATAAAAATGAGTTCTTCAGTAACAATCAGCCGCAGCAGCACCTTCCCTGATCAGTACAGTGAGAGCGGTATGAGCTCCCAGCGTCGCGCCCGGACTTATATAGTGTGGTGACGTCACAGACTCCCGCTGGTCTCTGATTGGCTTAATCTCTGCACATGTCATGCAGGCTATGCCCTTCATCCTCCCAGAGTTCTTTGCCCCATGTAACGCCATGTGCTCGCAGCCATTTTACCAATCAAAAGCACAATTCGTTCATGCGAAGTACCCCAAACTTCGACTTCGTTCAGAACCAAAGTTTTCCTGAAATTCTAAACGAATTCCACTTCGTTAGAATCAATTCGCCCATCTCTAGTTACATCAGCTTTATGTTCACAGACCCAAAAATTAAGCATACAAAAAACTGAACATTGTACCTACTGCTAAACATAGAGGAAAATTCCTTATGTTTTGGGGCTGCTTTGCTGCATCTGAAACTTGGGGCGACATGTATGTATTTTGGCGCTCATTTGGCGACATTTTTTGTGCACGCATTAGTAGCATAGAATGCGCCTGAATCTATGAACATATTCTACTGCGGGTCAAAGATTTAGTGCTTTATAGCTACAAAGTGACAATTCTGGCTCACGTAAACCACTTTTAAAGTGGTTTACCTATTCCAGCAGTAATGCGCCTGGATTTGCCATTCAAAAGTCATAAGCTATAAGGGTATAATTACATGGTGTATTTTTCCGAGCTAAAAAATTAACACTAAATTTATGTACAATCTATGTCAAAATTAATTCATGTGGATTGCATGTAAATTTTTACTGCCCCATTAACTTAAACGGGAATAAGGGTAGAAAGCAAGGAGAAACACATGACGGATTGACATGCTCAATATATTGCATATATTTCTCCGCATGTGGAGAAATACACGCGAAGAAGAAAACACAGATTTCCAGGTACAGTTTACATGATGGACTCTAACAAAGAATTCAATGTGGATTCAGCATCGGATTCCACGCTAAAGTCTTAATGTAAACCACTCACTATTCATTTCAATGACCAGTCCATGCTGTAGTTCACATAGTAAACTACAGAGTACATTTTTCACACAATGAACTTCAAATCCATAGTGAGGAAAAAAAAGAATCACCATGTCCATTCTGCTCAGACAACAGTGACACAGGTTAACCCCACTGAAATGGGACTAATCCATGTCCTAATAAAAGGCAAAAAACACCTCTGTAAAGTGAAAATCATTGGCATAAATTCAAGGTATCGCCTCAGATTTCTGCTGAGGATTACACATCGGATTTTTCCGAATGGAAAAGTCTAACATGAATATACTAAATCTCACTTAAAAGCGAATGCTTAATATCACTTAAAATTAAAATCAGTTGAATATGGATTGCATGCAATTAGCAAACAGATTTCGCTATGCTGAAAAATACACTATGTGTAAGAAATTCCCTGTACCATATACATATATATATATATATATTCATATAAATGTCATAAATAAATATGTATCTATACAAACATATACTGTATATATACAATCACCTTCTTACTGGGTTAGATTCGAAAGGTGAGGTGTAATACAATGAAAGACACAAATGTAAGTATATAAAAACATACATTGTACAGGAACAGAAAGAAAACAAATGTTACATAAACACTACACAAACAAATACCAATAACAGCTACAAATCATATAACATATAACAAAATACAATGTTATACTACCATCCAGGCCTTCACCCCTGTGCAGAGCCATGCGTCCCATGTGTCTGCTGGCTTCCTCCCAAGACAAAAAGGGGCTGTCCAAAAGCATGCTCCTGTCTTTTATAGCCCAAGACTAAGACAATACCTGCCCCATTTACCCATGAGGCCTCAGGACCTATAGTGTCCACCTTCCTGATGCATCCCCCTTTCATCTAAAAAGTAGGGACTTATCAGTCAGGTTTACAATGCTATGGCATCCAGGCAAAGGCAGATACCTTTTGTTCTTTAAATTAGCACCTGAATGAGATGTGTGGTCTTCCAGGATGTTCCCATGAGAAACCAGTTTTTTCCCACAAGTGAAATACCTCCTATTTACATATCGAAGTATACCATATCATATGTCTTCCAATATGTAAAAATCTGTATTTCTTACAGATCCCCACCTAGAGGGCGAATGACTCTTAAAGGAAAGAGCCCTCTAAACTAATTTAAAGTGTATGATGACATATTAACCATGGGGGTGTGTGTAGCTTTAGGGGTGGTGCTGTTACTTTTCAGTTGAAAATTATTAGATTTGCTGAGACAAATTTGAGCTGACAACCATCAATAATATAATGTTCTGTGAAGTTAAATTTGCACCTATTACTAAATTCACTGACATTTTTTGTATCCTGATACCTCCTTAAGCCACAATATTAGACCTCACACCACACAAACAAGCTTTTCTTTTATTTGACACAAACACACCAAAGTCCATATCTGCTTTTCAATTCCTAAGTGATTCCTTTCCATGCTGCAGGCTCCTGCTGTAGTCTGTGGGCTCTCAGATGTCTGTGGCTCCTTTGCCGGTTCTGAGGTTGTAGTCCTCCTCTGTCGTCTGCTTGGATTCTGTGCTCATTCTTCCAATAGATGCCTCCAACACCATTTCATTGGATACACAGTCTTTATTCCATAACAGAAAACACCATTTCAGGACAGTTTTTTGCCCACTGATGAGCTGCTGCTGCAAAAGACACTTTTCACATCATAGCAGAAATGTAAATACATTAACATAAAACACAAAGTTGGTGTGATAGATCACTAGTTACCAGTGGCTTCAGGAACTAAGATTTTACTAACCCAAAATTAGGGTATTATTACCTCCGGCCAATTACTAGGGTTTTCAATTTCACCTATGTCTCAGCACCTCTAAATCAACTCCAAGTTTGACTATAAAGACACAAACAAATTTTAAAAAGACAATCTGTAAAGACCATGTGTAATTTAAAACTCAAAAAATGTGTGAGACCTGAATGCATTGTATAATACCATGTATGATTGGTCACTTCATAAACAAACAAAGGAACAAATAAATGACCATAGCTCTTGCTTGAACTATAGACAGACAACCAGACAATTGTATATCTTTATTGGGACAAACACACATACTGTAAAAGATTTAAAAAAAAGCAAAAATTTAAAATTCAGACTGTGTGCTGCTTAATGTGCCACTATGTGACCCTTGATGCAGTTGTGGCCATTAAAGAAAAGACAGTTTAAAGAGGAAAAATCGGTCCTAAAAAATAACTTTTATTGAATATATTAAAATATATATCGTAGTCTATCTCAAAAAACTCACACAAAATTGTGGGAAGCAATCAACAACCACACGGGTGGGACCAGAGTGATATACCAAACCTGGCCCTATAAACCTAGTATACTCCTACCTAACTGAGAAAGATACAGGATAATCGCCCCGATAAGGGCGTTCCTGTCCGCAGCCTTGCCCTAAAAAAAAACCCTGTTATTCCTCATGGTCCCGTCCCAACATGTTTCAATCATCCATGACATCATCAGGGGACAGTCTGGAAAGATGTAAATGGACTAAGTGTCCGGGTACAGTGACAAATAGATAGCTGCAATAATACAAGGCACGAGAATTAAAGGGTAGATAAATACATGATGGTAGTTACTCATGTAGAAACCACATTACATGCCGTGTTTACAGACCAAAAAAGGACACTACCGTACATTTCTTCAGCATAATGCCACCTTATGGATTTGTCATGTACACCAGTTAAACCACCAGGCTGTGGGAAGCACAAAAACAAAAGCAAAAAAGGGCATAAAATAAACAACTACACACAAAAAGGACCCCCCAACCCAAAGCATACACCAATGTAACTTACTATTTAGTTTCTGAACTGTAAGTCATCTCCCGCCCTGTAAGGGCATGACAGCGCCTCCGTGACATCACATAGTGCGCCAGCAACGGAAAGCTGCGCCGAGAGAGCGTCCCTAGTTACGGCGAATGCGCAGATGAGCATCGCGCCGAAATGTCTACAGGACGCGACAACGGGGCAGACAGACTGAGCAGGTGATTTTAAAACCATGCTCAGTTAACAACTAGTTTTATTGGTAGGAAAAGGAACTAGTGATCTGTTCCAATTCTCCCAAGGGACATTGATAAAGTCAATTTGGTATTATATGCTCAGTCATCAAGTTAATTCAACAATGTTGTATGTACACAGGGAAGAAAAGAAACACTTTAAAAATAGCTGCTGAAAAACCAACTGGTCATTTACCCATTTGGTGCTTTGTATTTAGGGTGAATGTCCAGAAGCATTCCTTCTGCAGTAATAATCTGTCCAAATTTCCACGTCTTTGAGAGGGAGTAACTCGATCAATGCCCCTCCATTTGAGGCATTTGGAGTTCCCCCATGTATTGAGTGTATATGACGTGAGATTGGTGTGTCACGTTGATGGCGAATATCGCCCAAATGCTCCCCAATCCTACGTCGCAGCTGTCTTTTGGTTTTGCCCAAATCACTCAATCCGCATGTACAGGTTATCAGATATACCACATGTGTGGTCTTACAGTTAATAAAATATTTAATCTGATAGGTCATTGCCCCTGTGTGGTTGGAGAACGTATTTGTCTTTTCCACAAAATCACAGAAAGAACAGTCCCCACATCTGAATGACCCGTTTGGTCTAGTCAGCACATGTCTTTCTTTGGGTTTACAAAGTGGCTACTGACCAGACAGTCCCTCAGATTTCTTCCCCTTCTGTAGGAAATCGAGGGGGCCTCCTCGACATAATCCTCTAAATCGGGGTCCATCTTCAACACATGCCAGTATTTGTTTAGGGTTTGTCTCACCTGAGGAGCCACACTGTCAAAGGTGCCAATAATGCGTGCTACTGTCTCTTGATCCTGGCTAGCATGGATTTTTGGTGTCAATAGTTGAGCCCGGTCCCTTGTCAGTGCATGTTGATATGATTGTCTTAGTATATAATCTGGGTAGCCCTTAGTCAGAAACCGAGATCTCAAAATATAAGCCTCCTTCTTAAAATCTTCCAGAGAGGAGCAATTACGTCGAAGACGCAGGTACTGTCCACTTGGGATCCCCCTTTTAAGGGGTGTAGGGTGGCAACTCTCCCATCGCAGTAGGGAATTTGTGGCTGTGGGTTTTCGGTAGATGGTAGTTATTAACTCCCCATCCTGACCTCTGCCAATACCGATATCAAGGAATGGTAAAAATTCAGAAGAAATCTCAAACGTAAATCTAAGATTAAATGTATTAACATTCAAGTTCTGTACAAACTGAGTGAATTCTTCTTGTGAACCATTCCAGATGATAAAGATATCGTGTATGAATCTAGCCCACAGGGCTATATGGTCAGAGAAAGGAGGAGGGGAGTCACCGAAGACCACGGACGTCTCCCACCAGCCTAGGTACAGATTTGCATAGGCCGGGGCACAAGAACTGCCCATGGCTGTACCCTGTAGCTGGTGGAAGACGTCCCCATCAAACAGGAAGTAATTCCTTGTGAGGGTGAAATGCAGAAGTTCCCCAACAAACCTGTTGTGAGCCCTAAGGTGTACCCCTCTGGAAGAGAGAAAAAATTCAACAGCCCTGCATCCCAACGAGTGGGGTATCGACGTGTATAGGGCCTCTACGTCGATGCTTGCCAGAAAGGCACCATCACCAATCGTCAGTCCTTCAATACGCTTTAATAGATCCATGGTGTCCCTAACAAAAGATGGCAGAGTTTCAACAAATGGTGCCAATATGTGGTCTAGATAGATAACACAATTATGACAGAGGGCCCCTATCCCAGAAACAATGGGACATCCCCTCAAGGGAGACACCCCCTTGTGAACTTTGGGCAAAGCATAAAACGTAGCAACCTTTGGTGTACGTGGATATAGGAAGTCATATTCAACTTGGTCAATAAGTTCCATCTCTTTTGCCTGTGTTAATAAACTTTTTAGTTCTGCCTGAAAACCCATAGTAGGATCTGCTGATAAACGTGCATAACAATTTTCTCCTCCTTTCTCTGACCATATAGCCCTGTGGGCTAGATTCATCGACGATATCTTTATCATCTGGAATGGTTCACAAGAAGAATTTACTCAGTTTGTACAGAACTTGAATGTTAATACATTTAATCTTAGATTTACGTTTGAGATTTCTTCTGAATTTTTACCATTCCTTGATATCGGTATTGGCAGAGGTCAGGATGGGGAGTTAATAACTACCATCTACCGAAAACCCACAGCCACAAATTCCCTACTGCGATGGGAGAGTTGCCATCCTACACCCCTTAAAAGGTGATCCCATGTGGACAGTACCTGCGTCTCGACGTAATTGCTCCTCTCTGGAAGATTTCAAGAAGGAGGCTAATATTTTGAGATCTCGGTTTCTGACTAAGGGCTACCCAGATTATATACTAAGACAATCATATCAACATGCACTGACAAGGGACCGGGCTCAACTATTGACACCAAAAATCCATGCTAGCCAGGATCAAGAGACAGTAGCGCGCATTATTGGCACCTTTGACAGTGCGGCCCCTCAGGTGAGACAGACCCTAAACAAATACTGGCATGTGTTGAAGATGGACCCCGATTTGGAGGATTATGTCGGGGAGGCCCCCTCGATATCCTACAGAAGGGGAAGAAATCTGAGGGACTGTCTGGTCAGTAGCCACTTTGTAAACCCAAAGAAAGACATGTGGCTGACTAGACCAAACGGGTCATTCAGATGTGGGGACTGTTCTTTCTGTGATTTTGTGGAAAAGACAAATACGTTCTCCAACGACACAGGGGCAAAGACCTATCAGATTAAATATTTTATTAACTGTAAGACCACACATGTGGTATATCTGATAACCTGTACATGCGGATTGAGGTATGTGGGCAAAACCACAAGACAGCTGCGACGTAGGATTGGGGAGCATTTGGGCGATATTCGCCATCAACGTGACACACCAATCTCACGTCATATACACTCAATACATGGGGGGAACTCCAAATGCCTCAAATGGAGGGGCATTGATCGAGTTACTCCCTCTCAAAGACTTGGAAATTTGGACAGATTATTACTGCAGAAGGAATGCTTCTGGACATTCACCCTAAATGCAAAGGCACCAAATGGGTTAAATGACCAGTTGGATTTCAGCAGCTATTTTTAAAGTGTTTCTTTTCTTCCCTGTGTACATACAACATTGTTGAATTAACTTGATTGACTGAGCATAATACCCAAATTGACTTTATCAATGTCCCTTGGGAGAATTGGAACAGACCACTAGTTCCTTTTCCTACCAATAAATGTCGTTTCACTAGTTGTTAACTGAGCATGGTTTTAAAATCACCTGCTCAGTCTGTCTGCCCCGTTGTCGCGTCCTGTAGACATTTCGGCGCGATGCTCATCTGCGCATGCGCCGTAACTAGGGACGCTCTCTCGGCTCAGTTTTCCGTTGCTGGCGCACTACAGTGGTCACGGAGTGCGCAGTGAGTGTACATTTATCTTTGGGCGGGGCCCACTTTTGGTTTGTTCTCACCACAGCCGCTGTCATGCCCTTACAGGGCGGGAGATGACTTACAGTTCAGAAACTAAATAGTAAGTTACATGGGTGTATGCTTTGGGGTGGGGGGACCTTTTTGGGTTTAGTTGTTTATCTTATGCCCTTTTTTGCTTTTGTTTTTGTGCTTCCCACAGCCTGGTGGTTTTACTGGTGTACATGACAAATCCATAAGGTGGCATTATGCTGATGAAATGTAAGGTAGTGTCCTTTTTTGTTATGTAAACACGGCATGTAATGTGGTTTCTACATGAGTAACTACCATCAGGTATTTATCTACCCTTTAACTCTCGTGCCTTGTATTATTGCAGCTATCTATTTGTCACTGTACCCGGACACTTGGTCCATTTACATCTTTCCAGACTGTCCCCTGATGATGTCATGGATGATTGAAACATGTTGGGATGGGACCATGAGGAATAACAGGGTGTTTTTTTAGGGCAAGGCTGCGGACAGGAACGCCCTTATCGGGGCGATTATCCTGTATCTTTCTCAGTTAGGTAGGAGTATACTAAGTTTATAGGGCCAGGTTTGGTATACCACTCTGGTCCCACCCGTGTGGTTGTTGTTTGCTTCTCACAATTTTGTGTGAGTTTTTTTAGATAGACTACGATATATATTTTAATATATTCAATAAAAGTTATTTTTTAGGACCGATTTTTCCTCTTTAAACTGTCTTTTCATATACGTTGGTCAAGAGGTTTTGGTACTATTGGTAGGGATCTGCTAGGTACATTTTTCTTGGCCATTAAAGAGAAAATAATCTGTTAAAAATATATTTTAAACTTGTTACCATTGAGACAAATCAAAAACTCTAGCAAAAGGTAGCAAACTTTTGCACACCAGAATGTAAATGAAACTGTTGTTTTCCCCGAGTCTACTACAATACATTCACAGAGAGGTGTGACTGTTTGCAAAACAATGGTGAGACATCCTCACCTATACATTTGCCACACAATAGCAACTTTCCTATTCAGCTGGTAATAAATGCACCCCCATCTACCAGTACAGGCATTTGAAAAACAAAAACAAAAGAAGAAAACTCAATTTAGAATTTGGTCCACCTGACTGCACAGTATTCAAATATAGAGGCTTCCCCTTAAAAAATTACAACAATGTTGTTAAGGTCCTCTATTCCTGCAAGGAAAGATAAAGTTATATGGCCAGGATCCTCTGTTACTTTTTCTGAAAAACAAAACTTAAACCAATTAATAAACAACATAGAACCTCCTCTATGAGAGGTTCACACAGGAATACGCTTTGTCTACACCTTTAACACCAGTTACAGCTTTTACACTTTCACATGATAATGGCAGCCATTTTCCTTAAGTTTCCTGTTTCTCATTTTGGGCCTGAACCACATGATATGGGACTCAGTGGGAATCATTTTGACCTTCTCTAAATCCCCACCTTGTGAAAGAATTAACTCTCTCTCTTTCTTTCATTTCTGGTCCATCCTGCTGTGGTTGTAAGTCCTTACATCTACTCTTTAATTGGAAACAAAATCTAGAAATATGGCCAGTTCTGTGACATGAAAAACAAACTTTCAAATGCTTTCCTTTATGTATTGGGCAAAACCTTGCTATGTGACCCCATTGTCCACATGCAAAGCATTTCACGTTATTGTCTTTCCTCTGTTCCCTCAGAGAAAATGGACAATATTTGGCGATATGCCCCAGACGAGCACATGAAAAGCATTTGACCGATTTGCATTTCATATAAGGTGCTGTAGTCTTAACTGTGTTTTTGGCACACTTTGGTGGAGAAATGGCGCTGCACTGCTCTATATTTGGTACATTTGAAAACTCTTTTGTTATCTTCTTAGCAATATCCACCTCATCCTCTATGGATGATGCAGTGTGCCCAGCCACATGGCTTTCTGTTGCCTTCATCCTGTCCTGCAGCTGCTCAACTTCCATCGTCAACAATTTGTTCTCTGCCATTACTAATTGGCTGCTAACTGACAAAGCAACATTGTTTTTAGCAGACATTTTAAAGCTTTCCAGCTCCTTATTCAAAACTTTTATCTGACTCTCTAGACTCTCTTTCTGCTCCTGCAGGTCTGCATACAACACATCAAGGCATTCTACTTTGTTGTGTAAAATCTCGTTTTGTGCTTTCAGTTTTCCATAACCCTCTGCTATGAAGCAGACAGAAAAAAGTAAAGCACATTTACCTTCAGACTTTGACAACTTTTTTGCTGCAATAGCCTGAGATACAAAATTCTTAACTTATAACCATGGATCATTAGATCCTGCAATCCTGGTTACAAGTGCCTTTGTGTCCTTTACTTTAGCAATCTTTTTAAAGAAGCACTCCATATTGAATCTTACACAACAACAAATACCCCAAAATAAGTACACACTATAAATATCTCCCACAAACAATGCCCCCACAATTGCATCCATAACCTCCTGCCTGGTCGCCTGTATGTAAGAAAATTATTTTTTTTTAAAACATATTAAATTCAAAATATTAATATTGAACAACAAAATATTCCCCCCTAGATTTCGGGGGACGGTCAGCAAAGTAAAAGCCACCAACAAAAAATGTATTAAAAGAGTTTATATATTACCCCAAATTAAATGGGTAAATGGGGTAAAAACATTAAATCTACACACCAAGGTTATAAATCTAAATCATCAGGGAAAAAATCTTTTTATATTAACCATAATATTAAACCTTTTTGCAAACAACCCTGGAAAAAAAAAGCAACCCACACAGAAATTGAAAAACATTATATCACAAATGTAAAAAACAAAACTTAATTTATATATGGGATCTTGAGTTATTCCCAATCAAAAAAGGGCCCCTTTGGGACTGTCTGAGAGATTCCCTAAAAAAATTTCCAAGACCCCAAGAGTCCCTTTCAGTCATCTAACTTGGATTTTTTTGTCATTTTTTCCTTCTGACTCAATTTTCCCCCCATTAAGAGGAAACAATCTATCCTCTGATCAGTTTTGGGGTAAAAAACCTCTATGTTTTTTGTGTGTTCATCCTGATATTTTTCCTGTGATCAATCTGGGGCAATAAACATTCTATGTTTTTGTGTCCCCCCTTTTTCCCTGTGGGCAATTATAAGTGAACCTGCACATGGTATAGTCATGTTCATCAAAAAAACCCCCCTGATTGCACCCTATTCTCCTAGGAAAATTCGTTCAAAAAGGGAAAAACCCTTCTGTGTCATTTGGAGGCTTTTGATCACTCCAATTGTTTAAAGGCAATCCCCTCTTGTATAATCCGTTTGATTTAACCCTTGTAATTAACTATAGAAACCATTTCCGGGCCCCAGTCATTGTACTTTTTTTTTCCCCCATTTACAATTAACTATACAGTATAAGATTATTACACTATTTCCTCAAAAATCACTTTTAAAGTTATTCACATTTATGTATTTCGTCCCCCTTGGAGGAACGAATTCGAGAGGAGCTCTCCAATAAAATTTTTAGATAACAATAGTTGTTAAAGTTTCAAAGTGGCTCTCTTTATAAACAAAAAAATGCCCCAAAAAGTAAAAATCAGTCTGTTGAAAAGAAGCCCTTTAAAAGCCGTCAAAATATGTTGACGTTATTATGAAAATTGAAATGGGCCCGGTTTTTATGTTGATCGGTTTTTTTTTAGATCACGCGAAAATTTTGGGTTTAAAAATCTGTGCAAAAATTTTTAAATATCGCCTTTTTCGGGCTTCTGTTTTTTTGGCGGGAGAAAACCAGCTTGAGAATGGGAGCAGGGTGAGCTGTGTGTGCGCGTCATGATGGGATGTGTATGGTTTTGCGATTGGCTGGAAAAATCACATGACTCGTTTTACATAGAACAGCCTTCCTGTTCATGATCGTGTGTGTAGTATTCAAAAGGGGTAGGACGTGCGCCTGCCCCGTGAAACCTCTAGCGAAATTATTCTATTTGTTTAAGAGAAGCTATACTTTTAGTGTGAACAAAAGAACTTGGTAGTGGATTTGCAGATTTTAAGGGAGTTAGGCTGAGTTTTTTAAAAGGGGTCTTCCGCTGTAAGTCCCGGGGGGAGCAGGAGGGGGGGCCCCGGGGGGGCCCAAAAAGCTCTTTAAAGGATACTGGGTATTGTGCACCCGCTTAGTTTTACATTGCTTGCAAAAGCTTTTATTAAAAGTTTTTTTTGAAAAATATTACTTGGAGTTGGCAGCCTGAAAATTATATTTGGATACAGATCTTTTCTGTAACTCAGGTTATTTGTTAGGTGCAAAACTCCATTTTATTTTTCAGTAAACATTTTGTAGGGGTTTTTTTACTTTTTTTCAGTCAAAACTTTGTTTTAGAGGACTTGCATTAAATTTGAAACCAGCAATTTTGTAGTCCCCGGGGTATTTTAGGTGCCAAAAATTTTTCCCTTTTTTTATCCTATAATTTGATATGTTTTTTTCCCTTTTGGGGCAGTCAAGCTTGTTATAGAGGTACCCTTTCACTTAAAAATTTGAATCCCGGAAAATTTTGTGTAACAAGGTGTATTATAGTGCCAAAATACCCTTTTTTTATCCCTATAATTTCAGTAATGTTTTTTTCATTTTGGTCAGTCAGCTTTGTTGTAGAGGTACCTTGACTTAAATTTGAATCCCGCTTTTGTGTACCCCAAGGGGTATTTTAGGGGCCAAAAATACCTTTTATTATCCCTTACTTTCAGTAGGTTTTTTTTTACTTTTGGTTTAGTAAAACTTTTTTGTTGAGGTACCTTGCCCTTAAATTTGAATCCCGCAATTTTTTTGTAAAGGGTTTAAAAATGCCAAAAAACCCTTTTTTTAAAGTTAATTTCAATAGTTTTTTTTTCACTTTTGGTCAGCAAGTTTGGGGTTTGAGGCCTTTCACTTAAAAAGAAACCAGCATTTTGTAGTCACCCGGTGTATTTAAGGGCCCCCAAAAAACCCCTTTTTTTGTTATACTTTCAGAAGGGTTTTTTTTTTCAAATTTTTAATCAACATGTTGAAGAAG
>JAODAL010023813.1:0-61893 GCA_025379985.1 Phyllomedusa bahiana | reverse complement strand
TGGGGGGGAAAATTCCAGCGCGTTCCAGCAACGCAAGTCCACCTTGTAGTGAAGCGGGATTTATTTTTAGTTTTTAATCATCCCAATCGCGTAATCCATTCCGTAAAATTACCGTATATACTCGAGTATAAGCCGAGGCCCCTAATTTTCCCCCCAAAAACTGGGAAAACGTATTGTCTCGAGTATAAGCCGAGGGGGGGAAATCCACCATTGCAGATAAAAGTCTGGTCATGTGCATTACAGCTTAGTAACACCATGTGTCTCATAGTAATAGCAGTTAACCCCATCATGTCCCTCACATTAACCCCCTGTGGGCCTCAAATAAGAGTTACTGATATGTGAGAGACATGGAGGTAATAATTAGGTATCTTCATAATTAAGGTCCTTTATTAGTACCCCCATGTGTCTCACATATTAGTAACCCTTATATATGGCACACAGGGGTTAATATGAAGGACATGAAGGTTAACTGATTAATGTGAAGACATGGAGTTACTGGAATAAATTAATCCCCAATGCCTGCATAATAGGAAGTAACCTAAAGGGTACCTGTATTTCTCTTTACTGAAGCATCCTCTCCTACATGTGACAGACATCTTCTATAGGAGTCGGACACAATGAATCCTGGCCACTGACTTATCTGCAGGGTAGATGCTAATCCTAGTGGGCTAAAGGACCTCTGATCCGTTTTTTGTTTTTATTAAATTTTTTGTTTAAATTTTTCAAGTATTTTAGTATTTGGAAAATACTTTTGAAGTAGTATTTAGTATTTGTATTTAAAATACTTCAGGATGAAAGTATTTAGTATTTGTATTTAAAATACTTCAGTCATAAGTATTTTGTATTTAAAATACTTTCCCAAAGTATTTTCCCGAATACTGCTAGTAACCTGGACGACCTCATCGCTCTAGCTACCAAAATCGACATACGTTTTGCTGAAAGAGAGCTAGAGCTTCGCCAGCACCCAACGCCCTTCCACCCTCGCAAGCCTTCGCCTCGCCTTGTACCTTCACCCCCAAGTCTATCTCACCAGGCACCTGCGTTCCCTCAAGACGTTCCTATGGAGGTGAATCGCGCTCATCTAAGCCTGGAGGAACGCACTCGCCGGCGCAGTCTGAACCTGTGTCTATACTGTGGCAGTTCCAAGCACTACCTAAAGAACTGCCCAGTCCGCCCTGCTGCGCTCTGGAAACCTCCATCCCATGGTGTTGTGGGTGAAGTGTCTCTGAATAAAGAAGCCTCTGCTCCTCGTCTGACCACCCCGGTCACGCTCTGTTATGGTTCCGGTGCTAAAGTTAAAATTCCTGCTCTTCTGGACTCCGGCTCTTCTGAGAATTTCGTCCACGCGTCATTACTGGAAGAGTTCTGTCTGCCTTCCACCCGTCTGAGAAGACCACTACGTTTCTCTTCTATCAACGGGGAAATCCTGAAAGAGCCAGTGCAGTTCCGCACAAAACCTATGTCTCTGCTAATCGGAAGCTCCCACCAAGAGGACATTTAGTTCCACGTTTTGCCTAATGCTTCTGCTTCAGTTCTGCTTGGCCTACCGTGGTTCCAGCATCACAATCCATCTCTAGATTGGAGAACGGGTGAAGTTCTCCAGTGGGGCGAGCCATGTCATTCTCGCTGCCTCAAGCCTGCCCAGCCTGTGCAGTCCCGCCCACCCGTTTCCCTGCCTGTTTCTGCGGTACTGCCTGAAGAGGAACCTCAAGCGCAAGAAGAGCTCCTGATCTGTAAAAACACCGCTGTTTCCCACCCACCTCTCCCCCTGCCTACTGTTTCTGCTTCTGCCCCCCAGGTTCAAGAAGTAATCCGGGACTCTTTGGACACCTCCTCTGAAGACAGTTCCTGGGATACCGAGGAGGAGGGGGTTACCCCTAGCTGTTATGGGGGTACCCGGCTAGCCCGGAGGGGAGGGCTGAAGGGGGGGGGTACTGTCACGGATTGTGCCGCGGCCCGTGCCTTGGACCGCAGTCGTGTCCGTGACCCTGTGTCTGGGTCCGCTGTGGCTCGCTGTGTGGGGCTTACAGCGGCAGTCTCTGTATGCTCTGCTTCTGCTTCTGCTCAGCGCTACTCACCTGGTCCTGCTTCCACGCATGTCCGTCCACTTTGGCTTCCCCAGTGTGTGTGCGCACCCCATAGGGCGCGCGCGCGCCAGCCTGCGGACATTTATACACACGGTGTTCCTGCCTGTGACCTGTGACCCTTGCCTTCTTAAGGAACTTCATCCCTGGACTCTGGGTCAGTTCGTTGGTGTTGTTCCATAGAGCTAGACCTCTGCTGCTGAAGCTGCTGCTGTGTTAACCCCCTGGTTTCCAGTGTGTGTCTGCTGAAGCTTCTGCTTAACGTCTGCATTACCCTGCGCTGTCCAGCGCACCTATTTATCTGCTGGTTCCTGACATCTTATCTGCTGAACTCCTGTCGCTGCACCTCAGCTAATAGCTGCAGATACCTGGCATCCTATCTGTTATCTCCCTGGGACTGTGCATCCGTCTACAGCTACTGCATCCGTTTATCCGTCACCTGTGTCCTGCACTTCGGCTACCTGCCACGAGTATTACCATCTCTGCCCGCGGTGGGCCCTGAGGATCCCCTGTACCTGGGCGTTTCTGGCTTTGCGGCCAGAAAACGTTACAACCGGGTTCAATTTGAACACTGTACCCACCAGGTTATCATGCTTAAGACATACCTGAAAATCTCAAAGTTAACAGGATGGAGTATCCATAAGTAGAGGAAAAACAAATGCAGTGGAAATAGGTTTGCCCTACCACCAAAGTCACACAACTGAACCATAGTAGGGGAGTGTGTATTCTTTCACTAAGGTTACACCCCCTTTTTACTAATCAGTCAAAAAATTTCCCCTCTTCAGCTAAATATAATCCATTCACTATGGGCAACATCCTATTCACTATTCCAGATGTCATACGGTATTATTTTACTATTTTAGACACTATGGGTGACATGTATAAACGGGGCTGCGCCAGATATCTGCCGTCTTTTCAGCCCGATATGAGGCGAAGCCCTGTTCCTGCACGCCACTCTGGAGCGCACCACATAGCGCCTGTGGCATTTTGTAATGGGCCTGATTTCGGGGGGTCGGCGGGAGATGGATCGCACTAGAACTGTAGCGAAGCTAGAGATTTATAGCTTCAGTACAGCATTTCTAGGCGCATTACAGCTGGAAGAGGTAGACCACTTTCAAAGTGGTATACCTGATCTGAACTTTCGCCCGAGCACTGGAATAGGCCTGATTTATGACCCACTGTAAAGCGGGTTTATAAATCAGGCTCATTCTAGACTTATGTTAGGCGCATGAAATTTTGCATGTAAACGCCAAATTTCATGCGCATCATACTGGCATAGAATGCGCCTGATTTATGAACCCTCTCTACAGCGGGTCATAAATCAGGCGCATTTTAGTGCTTGTTACAACATTTCTGGCTCAAGTATACCACTTTGAAAGTGGTATACCTGTTTCAGCAGTAAAGCGCATAGAATTGATGTATCGAAGCTATAAATACGCAGCTTCGTAAGGTTCTAGGGCGCCCTGCCTCAAGCACACGAACCCCTCCCCCCCCCCACCCGAGATTGGGCACATTACAAAGCGCCGCAGGCATTCGGGTCTCAGATGGTATATCGCGGCTAAAAAACCCAAGTGCGCCTGTGCCGGCTTTTGATTTCTCCATTCAGTAATGTTCAACATTTCACTAAAACGATGGCTATAGTACTACTTTAGTAAAAGGGTGACTTTGCATTATGGGAGATGATTGTAGATTTTAAATATGCAAGGTTCACAGACCTAGATAGAGGAGTGGTGAAAGAGGCAAGAGAGCAACAACCTTTGGCCGATTTTACATCCGTGTGGAGATTCTGTTTGGACTCTCCGCCACAGAGCTGGAACCATAACTGTTTCATGATGGACAACAATAACCCCCAATGGACCTCACTGATTACAATGGGGTTCATTGGGTTTCCATTGTGGTGTCTTATATGTTCATGGAAAAAAAATAACACAGCATGCTGCACAATTTTTTTTTGTCCTGTTTGGTGGGATCTGCAATGGAGACTCCGAATGGAGCCTGTGACGTAAATGTGAACCATGCCTTAACATGCATAGCTTGTATGCAGGTGGTTCAATGGACAACTAAAAAGACCCCTGAAGAAGCAAATTATTCCATAGAGACCCATAAGCTGATCTTCTAGTTAGGTGTTACCTCTTGGCTGTATGCCCTGGTAAGAAAAGAGTTATAATTAGGTCAACATGTCCGATAACAGCTATATCTGTCTGGAGTTTTAAAATGTTTAACTAAGGAGAACACTGTGATCTTGGAAGGGAAATATGCAAGCTCCTATAATATTCCATTCTTCGAGAGGCAATGTCATGGGCTGTAATTCCTTCTATGCTTCAGATGCCTTCATAGTATTCACACCCATGCATTGTTGTGATATGTGACCTTATAGCTTTGTTTTCAGGGCTCATGCATGACGTCTGCATTGTAGTGCACAGATCGAATAGCTTGTATGCTACCATACAGGATCTGTGGGGTGATGTACATAGGGAGATTGCCTCTTCTAGAATCAATGCTTCTGGGATAGAATAAGTAAAATATTTACAAATTCACCCACCACCATGACCTTTAGTTGAACATGAACTAATGGATTACCAACTGCACCTCACTGAGTGGTCCAAGCCTACAGAAGGAGCTTATGGTATATACGCCTGATTTGGGTGTAGGTAACATTTCTCGAATATTTCTCAGTTGAGTTCAAGAGCAGTTCTGCTGAACTTGTGAAAAGATATATTAGATATGGGGGGAAAATTCTGCATGTGACAGATGCCTGAATAACCTCTTGCCAAAATGTAAGCTATGGTTAGATTAGTCAAGCATGTCACACGGCTTATCAGAACGTAATTTACATCGGATGCATCTAAATACGTTCTGAATCATTGAAAATCAGTTGCAAATAAGTGTCACAAGTGGAACGATTTGAACTGATTCCCGACGATCACACTCCTTCATTGTAGGTGTGAATCCTACCGAAATAATGACATGCACATTGTTTTCCGGCCGGTATGCCGTCGTCAATCCGCGCGGCAATCGCACGGAAATACGCGTCGTGTGAACGACAGCCGATTTTTTTTTGAAATCAATAGAAAATGGCGTGACTTATTTCGACGATTTGCCGACAGGATTTGACGATCGTCAATCCGTCGGCAATCCCGCAAATAACCGTGTGAACGAGTCCTAAGGTCTTTTTTTTTTTTTTTTTTTTTGCGGTTGTTGACAAAATTTGATTCTAGCTGCCCCAAATCAAATCGTTGAAATTTTGGTCACATTTGAGCACAAACCTAGGTGTGAATAGCCATGTTCTTCAAGTGAATACAGAAATTTGTCAAAACGGTTATGTGTTTACTCTATACAGTATATGCAATAATACAGTTTGGAAGGAATGCATGTATTTTATAGGTTCCTTTTAGATGGGATCACAAAAAATGTTATGTCAAAGATGCAAAATAAGTGATTTCTAATGATAGCACTTGTGACAAGGAAAACATATAGTTGGGGACTTGGTGTAGAACGTGGTGCATGGCGATGGATTCTAAGGAGCCCCTGCTCTTCACCCTCAACTTCTGCAAGGGGACTTGGACTCCCCTGGAGGAAACTCCCAGGTCACTAACTTCAGTGCAATCTCCCCCAGCAATAGCTGATGTATCTTCTGTGGTACAGATTGCTATAGGCAATATCAGGTGAGCAAAGGGTCAGGGGAGGAAGAGTTCAGTCAGCACAGGGTCTGCTAAGAAAGTCAGAGCAGGCAGCAGACAAGAACCAGGGGTAGGAGAATCTCAGTGTCAGAACTAGAAGATATTAAGTAACGGGATTGTTAGCAAATGCTAAATAATATGCAGGTCAGACAAAGGACTAAGGAGGAGTGTCCCTTTAAGTGGGAGATGGAGTGCTTCTATAAATGGAGGAAGATATCTGCAGCATTCACTGGACCTTCAGATTGGCAAAGACCAGGGTGCTGCAGACTGCACAGGAAAGTAAAAGTAAAGAGCTGCATGGACATAGAAACATGTAAGTATATACTGCTGTGTCCTCAGAAAAAAGCTGGTTTCTGGCCTGTAACAGCATAAGGGTGGAACCTCTAAACATTTGTAACTTAGTGTATGAGCTGGTAAATATTTCATAATTTTTTAGATGTATTGAGTATGTAATGAGTATGTTTACGTAGCTTGGAATTAATTTGTCATCTGTATTGTAAAAGTAATAGTTTCTAATGCTGTGTTATGAGGAATCCCTTGCCAGGTTCTGAGGAACCCTGGAATCAAAGAACCATGGCTAGAAAACACTGCCCTATGTTCTAGTTTCCTGATTGTCCACTGGCCTTGCAAATGTTCTCAATATTCTCTGCTGATAAATTATATCCAAAAATGTCAAATGGTATTCAAAGGTGGATTTCATGAAGAACTAGGGAGGGAATAGATGGCACAATTGTTGTGTGGTCAATAACTCTGCCCCATGCGACCACCAATGGCTGCAGTTTAGCAGTATCTCATGTGGTCATTGGTGGTCATATATGGAGTGGAGTTATTGGCTACACAACAACTGCACCACAGCCGCATCGTCTATTCCTACTCTTACCATATTATCGCTCACATGTTCTATGTAGAATGTCTAACTATAAAACTCAGGATCTTTTAAGGATAATGGGAGTTAGAAGAACCTGAGAAAGGATCCCAACAAATATCATGATTATCTATTGCAGCCTAAGCGGTAACTCTACGATGGCGTTAATTAGAATTCATAGAGGCCCATAACAAAAGGATATTTGGCCCCACAACCTAATGACAAATTAAAAACAGCAGCATCAATAGTGAATATTAAAGATATGAATAATACAGCCATATATCAGGGAACCCACATAGCAGAGCTGGAGAGCAGAAAGCCATAAACTTCTAGTTCCCTATAAAAAGGACCTGAGTTGGCCCACTAAACCTTTGGGCCACCTAGCAGTCCTGTAGCGTCTATAGATATATTTACATCTAGGGCATTAAAGATTACTGAATGCAAACCATATTTCTGATAAGAATTGATAGATAGAAGGCCAGGAGAAGAGAACAAGTACTAAAAGTTAATGGATGTGAAGGCAACAATGTGAAGGGTGAGATTAGTTAAGGCAAAGGTCAAGGGTGCACAAGCCAGGTATCGAATATATATGCTAAGAAACAGGAAGGGTATATAGATGCAAGGATCTGGAATTGTAACTTGATCAAGTCTCAAGACAGAATTGCTGAAGCAACAGAACGACAAATTCAATCTTCCTGCTTCCAGAGGCTGTTTATTTTGCAGTAGATTGTCCATAGCTATAGTGTCCTATGATCGGTAGGGCATTATTTCTGCAGATAAGTTGTGCTGGGTTATCCATCAACCTCTCCAGCTGATCTTCAGTTTTAGATGTTTCGTTTTGGCTACTCCTAACCTCTAACCTACCGTGTTTCCCCGAAAATAAGACAGTGCCTTATATTAATTTTTGCTCTTAAAGACGAGCTAAGACTTATTTTTATGGGATGTCTTTTTTTTCTATGAACAATAATTCACATTTATTGCTGAGCAAAACATCAACATGTATTAATATACTGTAGTGATTTCATCACAAACATCTACATAAGCAGCCAAACTCTGAATTGCATAAAAAAATGCACTATGTCTTATTTTCGGGGGTGTCTTATTTTCGG
This sequence comes from Phyllomedusa bahiana, assembly GCA_025379985.1. Taxonomy (NCBI): domain Eukaryota; kingdom Metazoa; phylum Chordata; class Amphibia; order Anura; family Hylidae; genus Phyllomedusa; species Phyllomedusa bahiana. Next base: position 54,155 of record JAODAL010023813.1, on the reverse strand, counting down.
GGAAACGGGGTAGAACAAGTTTCTATCACTAAGAGTAGGTGCTGTTCTAATAGGCAGATTATGTACATAAAAGATATGAACAATCAGATTTGAAATGCTCTGATGCAAACCAAGTCATCATCATTTGATGTATGTAACTACTTGTTCTAGTCAAAGTCCAAAATATCACAATGCTTCCAAAAATAAAAATGACCACAGAGAACTAAATAAAATACAAAACCCCTTTAAGTGAACTGATCTTGTTTTAAAATATGACGAACAAAAGACATACAGGGAAACTCAGGAGAACTTCCTTTAAAAGAGGAAATTCGTATCACAAACATGCGGCACTACCGCACCTGCATGGAGGATGCCAAACACACAAATAAAGGTCTCAGGAAGTCACAGCAATTAACCACTTAGAAAACTAAGCAAACACTATAATGACAGCTTCTTTACTTCTGAGGTGCTTAGTGAGTGGATTCGTTTTGAAATCTGTACTGCCTTAGGCTAGGTCTACTCTGCATCGGACAAAAAATGGACGAAAGTTGACCGTTTTTTTCCCCAATGCAGGACTGTGGTTTTTGTCATGTTTTGTGAAAAAAATGCGGTCAGTTCTTGTATGTGAAGACGGCACAAAAAACTAAAAGCGCCGGTGTCTTATACAACAAATATATAATGTGCCGGCGCCGAAAGACGAGCAGAGAAAAAACGACCTGTGGAGACTACAGGTAGTTTTTTCTATTGTTGCCTATGGGGCTGCCTGAACGATCGTATTTTCGGCGGTTTTAAAATCCTAAAGCCGCCGAAAATACAATTGTATTGCTATGCTGTGGAGACATAGCCTTAGAAGTTGCATCTATAACTAGTTGGACACATGAACATATAGAGGAGATACTTGAAAAATCATGACTGAAAGATTAAACAAATGCAATGAAGATCACCTATACAGTGCATAAATAATACCACCATATGGAGCCCATATACATAATATCACAGAGAAAGCTGGGGTGGCAAGTTGAGTATTTCTTATAAACTCCTGGGTGACTCATGATGATGCTACTTAGTGGCCACATTCAGCACAGGCCTCAACGGTTTTCTACAGTTGCACCATGTGGTGAATTAGGGTGAGGCCACATGTGGCTATAACCACGCCCTCGAGCTATGTGTGGTTTTAAGTAGACTGTTTATGGCTTCACAATTTAGCAGATAAACAGTAGCTTTAGCGTCTAAGGTTAAAGGTTTTTTTTCAGTACAATGATTAGTTTTTAACATGTAGGGAAAGGTTAGTGAAAGCTATCACTAAATAAATTGCTATGGTAATTTTGCTTTAAGAGATAAAGATTTTTTCTACTGCTAATATACACATTTCTCTAAGTTACCACCTCTCTCTGCTCTCTCTCTTATCTGATTGCTCCTAGCTGCTGTCAGTCAGTCGGACCATAATAAGTCATTCCCTGCTGAGTCTTATCTCTAGCACCGAACCTTGTTTACCTGAGTTAATGACATGTTTTAAGCCTTAGAACTCTGTAACCTTGTGCACTACAGATTATAACTCTCCTGCAGTCATGTCATTGTAACAGTAATAGCTAGGAAAATGATGTATCAATCACTGCTATAGAACCTCCCACAGCCTGACCAGGAAGCTTGAGTCTTAAGCTGGCTGTGAAGAGCAGGCTCTGTGAATAACATGGTGAAAAAACACTTTTAAGTTTCCATAATTGTAAGAGGATCTAGTGAAATATGCATGCATTTCAAGGGAAAATGTGCTTTTTATGCGAGTGTTTGGTGAATTTTTCACATGTGTTTTAGTGCATTTTGTATGCATTTGCATTTTTTGTTGCATTACGTGTGAAATGCACCAACTTCACGGCAGCGAAGCACACAATTTGGTGTGTGGGGAGGGTTAACCCTCACAAATTCTTCATTGTAAAAATGTGTGATTAAAATACACTTCAATGCGCAGTAACGTGCTGAGAATTGTCCGGCACTCTTAGATCTTTTAGTATAAATTTCACATTTAAGCTATAGCAAAAGGCCCCATTGTCCTGTCATGATGTTGTAAGGCCCTGTTCACACAACGGATTTGGCCGCAGTTATGGCCGCGGGTCCCGACGCGGTTTCCGCGGCCATAACTGCGGCCAAATCGCGCCTAGTTTATTAACATGGTTTCCTATGGGAAACCGCGTAATATTCACACTCCGCGGGTTTGGCCGCGGCTCCTGGGCCACGGCCAAACCCGCTCGTGTGAAGAACTCTCCTGTCAATTCCTGACAGGGAGTTCACTGTGCGGCGGCCGCGGGGTGCTGCCGCGGGCGTCGCCGCGGGTGGTGCGCGGCTGGGACGCGGCTTGTGCTGCGGTTTGCCCCCTGCTATTAATTTGCATAGGGGCAAACCCTCGGCGCAAGCCGCGCCCCAAACCACGCCCCTCCCGCCCCGAGGCCACGGCCACCGCCCGCGCCGCAAACCCACTTCGGGAGACGCGAGTTTGTGGCGCAGCACGACGAGGTTTTGGCCGCGGCGGAATCCGCGGCTAAAACCGTCGTGTGAACGAGGCCTAAGACCTACCACTCTAATTAAACTCTTTCATTTCTCATGTCATATCAGAACAAATGAACACATGGACACAGAACTGAATTAGAATATTAGATTTGGGTTCTGCTCTGCAAAGCACAGAGGGTCCATCTAGAGAAGACTGCAAACAAAAAGTTGTGATTTTTCATATGAAATAACAGATGCACATTATAAATAGATAACGAATCAGAAATCCATTGGTTTCCAGCATTGTAGAGTCAAGTGGGATCAAGGCTAGATTATAGGAAAGCAAATGAAGCAATTACATTGGTTCCTCCACCAGCTGGGAGATAAGCACTGAAACAAAAAAGAACAGGTTGGTGCTACTAATGCTGCACATTTTGATCAACACCTACATTTGTGTATACAAAATTAAGATGGACTCTCACCTTAACAAGGAGACATAATCTGCATCTCTGTAGTCCAAATACCCTATGTTTGGACTGCTGGACATCAATGGACTGGTAACTGTTTTAAGCTTTGTCCCCATCAACAATCCAACTTAACATGAACAAAGAAGGATCAGGTGAGTGAGAATCCCACTGTGCAAGGTAAAACCTGTAAGGACAGAAATACGTGCTGCAGTCATGATGCGGCCAAGAACTAATGCGGCTAAAGGGATTTTTCAATTAGTTTATTACAAGGCTGCATGGATTGGCAAGTGAACAACTGCAAAACTGCGCGGCCATTAACAAGCAGTGAACAATGATGCCTAAAAATTTAAAATGCAGCACCCTCTTGCACTTAAACTCATAGCAACATTAAAATACATGAAACATTTAAAGAGCATTACTACAAGTAGAAAATGGAGGTTTTCAGTGCACAAATTGATCAAGTTGTGTATGCCCACCTAAAGTCCCAAGGTAACCTCATCAGGCAGGTCACTAACTCTAGATTCACCTCTATATGGGGCCAAAGCCTCTATGCAGTGAACACTGAGGAACATTCATCGCTTAAGGTCATGAGGTTTTTGTGGGGTTTCACCTGCAAATCCATGTGGCAGCTCAGTAAAACTATTGAAAATCCCTTTTTAGAGGGTTCGCAGCAGTTCTTGTCCGTGTCACGGCGAAATGTGACTGCACCATATAGTTCTACCTTCACAATTCTTCCTTGCACGTCGGTATTCACATCCACCCGATCCTTCACTTGATCTCTCTTTTGAAACTTCATTTGCTTCCTTTATGTTAATTTGGATTGTGAAGTAGACAGTATGCAGAGCCTGAAACAGTTACTCATGACCATGCACACAGTGTCGGACTGGGGTGTCTGGGTCCGACCAGAAAAGGGGATTTTGGGGCCACCAGTGGAGTTCATTCTTGGGGCCCACCAGTGGAGTTCATTCTTGGGGCTCACCAGTGGAGTTCATTCTTGGGGCTCACCAGTGGAGTTCATTCTTGGGGCTCACCAGTGGAGTTCATTCTTGGGGCCTACCAGTGGAGTTCATTCTTGGGGCCCACCAGTGGAGTTCATTCTTGGGGCCCACCAGTGGAGTTGATCCTTGGTGGCCCACCAGTGGAGTTCATTCTTGGGGCCCACCAGTGGAGTTGATCCTTGGTGGCCCACCAGTGGAGTTGATCCATGGTGGCCCACCGGTGGAGTTGATCCTTGGTGGCCCACCGGTGAAGTTCATTCTTATGCCCACCCGTGGCGTTGATTCTTTTGTCCCACCAGTGGAGTTGATTCTTATGCCCAACAGGGGAGTTCATTCTTGGGGTCTAGCAGTGGAGATGATTCTTATGCCAACCAGTGGAGTTGATACTTGGGACCCACCAGTGAAATTGATTTTTAGGGGCCACAAGTGGAGTTTACTCTTGGGACCCACCAGTGAAGTTGATTTTTAGGGCCCACCAGTGGAGTTTAATCTTGGAGCCTACCATACAGCTACTATACATAATTGCACATGACGTGCTTACTGCCTCTTTCTTTGCCTCTCTCTATAAAAATCAGCCCCAGGCCTGCCATGTTTAGGGTCCCACCATGCCTTGGTACTAACTAGGTACCCTTAGTCCCCTGTGGGCAAGTCCAAACCTGCGTACACATGGGATGGACTTCCTTCCAAAATTTTCTGCATCAAATCTGCATGTAAAAGCTGCAACAGATTGTGCGAATTTAACCCAACTCAATTTAGTAGGATCGAATCCGCAGCAAATCTGTGACAGGAAAGGATATGCACTCCAGGTCAATTTCCGCCATGCCAACATGGAATGTGCATAATCATCCTTATGGTTGGCACTGTAATCTGCAGCAGAGTTTCCATGTATAAAACTGCGTCTAAAATTTGTAGCAAATCTGCACATAAAAATCTGCAACAGATCGTGTGAAATTTGTTGTGGCTTTTATCCTATTCAATTTAATGGAGTAAAATCTGCAATAAATCCACAGTAGAAATTGACATGATTTGGATTTACAAATCCGCACTGCAGGTCAATTTCAGCACTGAAAATTTCCACCATGTAATCTGTAATCTGCTGTAGATTTTCTGTGTGCAAAGAATTCACAGCAAATTTGTCCTGTGTTTGTTCATCTTAAAGGAGCCACAGTGTTTAAATAGCAATGTATTTACTATTTTGCCGTAGGCAAACTTAAACTCTATTATTTTACGTAAAAACACTAAAAGAACTTTTATTATATCTAATTTTAAAACCTTATACACACTATTTAAAAAAACCTGATCCCCTAACCTCATCATTTAATTTTTTTTTTAAAAGGGGGGAAATAACTCCCTTTCTTTTATCAAGCGGGGAACCCCCACCTTTTAACAGGAGCCTTATATCTAACAAGTATACTTCAAAAGGGGACCCCAAAAAAAAAGCCAAACTTGGGCATTGGCCCTAATCTCTTTTAACACAGAAAAAATAACCCCCCTTGTGACACCCCCGCACGGGACACTTGAAGACAAGGTGAGAAATCAAAATTTAAAACGTCATATCTGACCTAGCCAAATTTTTGGCCAGAAAACCTGGCTTCATCAAGCTTAGGGGCCGACGCGGGGGTTCACAAGGGGACCTTTTAGTTTGGTTTTATGAGATTGGGGCACTGCCCCGGTGGTAGGCTTGGGATTCCTTACTGGAGTCATAAATTGTATAGAAATTTTAAAGGGTCTCCCGTTTTAGGTGGGCTCCCCCCAGACTTGATAAAAAAAAGGGATTTTTTCCCCCTTTTAGAAGCAAAAAGGGTTAAATGATGAGGGTTTAAAATCAGGTTTTTTTAGTGTGTATAGAGGTTAAGGTTAACATAAAAAAGTTTCGTTTTAGTGTTTAACAGATAGAAACTGATAGAGTTTAGTTTGCCTACGGCAAAATAGTAAATAAAGTGATCAAAAAGTCACCTTCTGTTATCTGACGAGCATTCCCAATTTTTTGGAGATTATGTGATAAATAGCAATGTGACCCCTTTGATTTGAGAATTATCGAGAGCTCCAGTGATTAGGCATATCGTTATGATATGGCATTACTTCTTACACTGATGGGAATAACCCTTAGGCCCAATTTGTCTCTTGCTTATGAATTCAGCACTTTACTACTAAACTTTAGAAACTAACCTACAGTGCATGACTATGTGTCCCCCCGTGAAGACTAAATAAAGCAGCACTAATGGAAAGGACATGCGAACACAGCATTGTATTGGATTCATTTGACTGCTGTTTAGAGACAAGAGACTTAAGGCGTAATAATAGAAAATGAAGTAGGCAACGCCAGGGAGATATATTAACCTCTCTATGTCATGTCTACTATCCACAATGGTGTTACTGAGAGGTCTGCAGAGAGTGATACTGGGAGAGACAGTGACCAAACAGGAAGTGGTGGCACCAATGAGTTATTTATATCTAGAGTAAAATGTATATGGTATTTGTCTATTGTTTGTAGAGGTTAAAGGAGAGGGCTGCCGGGCTGACAGATGACCCTGGTCATTAGCACAACAGCTTGCTTGGGAAATTGCAGCTGGAGTTATTCAAACGTTATTTTTCTTCAATTTGATGTTATTTTAAGAAATTTTGTGAGAAAGGAGAAGCACTATTAACTCTGAAACCAAATAACAGTAGTTATGGCACATTCAAAAGATTTTCCAAACTTTTAACAAACCCCTGTACAGAAAAATAGGACATTATTTACTCAATAATCACTAAACCTCAAAGGATACTTACTGTCACTGTTTGGAACTAAAGGGACCATACATGCCAACTATCCCGCTTTTGGCGGGGGGTCCCGTAATGGGGGTCCACCCCGCCATCCCGGCAGAGTTGGCGAACCTCCCGCCGCCAGCCGGCAGCGGGGGTTCTTTAAATGACTGCGACGACAGAGTCCGGAGCTGCAGGGAGCCTGGTGAGGTAAAGTGTCTTTTATTATTTTATTTTTATTAGCTATAGGGGGGATCTACTCTGGCTAACACAAGGGCCAACTACATGAATATAAAGGATGGCATAACTACCTATCAACAATGTGGGCATCTACCTGAACTGCCGTTTTCACCGACAACGAAAAACATTTTTCCTGCAGCCTAATTCACAAGCGAAGGGTACTTACAATTTTTTCTCTTGTTGTGTAGCGTAGAACAACACGCCTATATGTGACAGCTACATAAAGCTCGTAGTTTGTGGTTGCTCATTGATTGCCCGCAAATTTACATCCAGGGGGTTAATTAAGTGTTGTTCTGCAGTTGTTACTCAGTAAAAGAAACCTTTGTTTATTCACGCCACAGAAGAAATTCTTGATAGCATAATTCATATCGAAGTTAATTAAGCTGTTTGTGCTTTTATATTCATAGTAAAATAACACAGAGTTATTAAACGGCACATACAGTCAATTTTTCATGCCCATTTTGTGTGCGCAACTTTATATCAAGGGGTTACCCAAGTTTCTTAGTGGGTTCATTTGGAGGGTTAAAATTATGGGATGTCGGTATTTGATCATATACAGATATCCTTCATATCCAAACAGTGTTTGACATTTAGAACATAACTGTATGTCAGACACGAGAGGGTGGGCAGGGCTCCTTCACTGCGTAGTGGCCAGAGGAACAAACTTCCTGGCCCACGGTGCAGCATCAGCAACGGGACGTCGCAGCTGGGGTCACATCGGTGTGGACCACAAATTGCCGCTGTCATCATAGCGGGATGTGCTGACTAGCAACCCATAGGGTTCTGAATTGGTTGACTAGGTCATACACTTCTCTCAAGATGACATCTGACAACCCCACCCAAGAGTCAGGTGGGAAAGACGTCAGACACTCAACTCATTAGTTGCATGGCCGGGAGGGGTCAGCGGCCGTCATCCCGGCTAACCCGCTCTGTCCCAATCCGGTTCCTCAGCCAGATATCTACTATGGTTCTTGGGCTCAGTGCCACTATTATAGCGAGGATACGAGAACTATTTGAGGAGGGCAGTAGCTGCTTTCTGGACCAGCGAAGAAATGGGGCTAATTTATCCCCTGCTTTCTTGCAGTAGGCGGCTCAAAGTCATAGATTGTGGAGAGTGGATGGGCGGTTTATTTTGTGAGGGTCTCACCTATGCATACAAGACACGGCTGATGAGGGACAGCAGTGACGATGAAACACAAATAGATGATGATGTTGCCGACCGGACTTGGGAGCCGCGAGTGAGGCAAGGGCTTTCTTCATCGTCAGGAGAAGAAGGAAGTCAGTTGGCGTCAGACACAGCGGCGCTGCCAAGCCAAGTGGGTAGTGTGGGTCGTGAAGCTCAGCAGGGGTAGCAGCAGTGTTGAGGTCGGGAGCCAAGCGGCCACAGAGTTAAAAAACCGCTTCGCCAGTCCAAGAATAATGTAGCAGGCACAGGGATCAGGAAGTTGGAGCACGGCAGTAGGTCACTCTCAGTGCGGAGCGGTGGCGGTAATAACCAATACTCGGCGGTGTGGAAGTTCTTTGCTAAAGACACGGAGGAGCCGTTTATGGGTGGATGTTAGAACTAGGTGGGCAGAAAGTGAAGCGTCGGCCGGGACGCTAACGTTGCAACTCGGCCCCTGCGATCAAACACAATGCAGGTCACATCCGGTGGCCTGGGAGGAAAGTGGCTCAGATGTGGTGGTCCATCTGCCGCCTCAGCAAAAGCTGCAGCCAATCATGCCGCTCAAGTGCACCGCATGCCATTGCAGCCAGTCAAGGCTCACCACTTGCAGATCGGGATCTGTTTCTCTTTGACATCAACTCCCGGTCAAGATGCTCTGTCCTCGCTACTCATGGCGCAGCAGTCGTTCAGCGAGGCGATTGAAAGAGACATACAGTATGCGTGTCCAACATTACTAAGTGCAGAAACTGACCGTGCTCCTGTTCGAGTTGGTTGGTACTGCAGTCCTCCCTTTCAAAATGTGGATCTGCACATTCAGAGAACTAATGGCTTGTGCGAGCGAGATGGAGAGTTCCAAGCCGTATATCTTTTCCAAAAAAAGGCAGTACCTGCACTTCATAAATATGTTAGAAAGATGGTGGGCCAAGTCTTGAGCTTATCGTTTTTTTCCAAGGTGCTCTGGCAGCAGCGGACGTCTGGAGCTGTATACTAGGGTCTGGGTCAGTAAATGTCTTTACGCCCCTGGGTGAATCTGCTTCATGTACCAGAACACCAACAACTTGGAAGGAGACGGCGCTTTCTCCTCCACATTGTCAACAAACTGCGGCTCACTAGCGCCAATGCCGCTCTCTCACTCCACGCCACACTCCATCTTAGCTCACAAGTACTGCTCCATCATACCAATGTGTAGGGCCACAGCGGTCAGTGTCAGCAGTTCTACACCGGCTTGCCTCGGCGAACGTAGTACACAGGGGAGACTTGCTCGCGTCATGCAGCAAGAAATCGATGTTGTGGCTTCTCCGAGCTCCACTGCATTCGGATCCATGGGTGACGGACTATGGGGAGAGGACATGGGTCCGCGCAGTTGCACCGAGAGAGATGGTCCATTCCCGCCCTGCATGGCGCACCGTGTTCATTCTGGTTTGTGAATAGTTCCGATGTAAGTCTTCCCACCGATCTTCAGATGATCTGAAAATGGCCAGGAAATCTGTGCATGCACTTATACCATTCCTTACAAAGCCAGGAAAACACACCCTCCTCGAGTACTGCAGGTGGCACAAGAACGGCCTCCCAACACACTCTGATTAAGCGATGTATACCACCCGTTGGTTAGCATCAGCGCCATGTTGGGACCCGACTGTATGTACAGAGAAAAGCCCATTAACGATTTTTTGTGATCCAGGCGGACAGGAGTACCCCATGTGTAACTTGATGTCAACGCAGTGGCTCTCATGCGTGGACACCTGCCGTTTGTGAGGCCATTCGAGGTAGGACTCGTTATTTAGTCAGTCGCCAGGACGACGGTGATGAATCAACGTCATTCACTGCTTCATGTTCCTGGAACAGAGCTAGAAAAATCAGTCTGGGCAGGGGACTGGAGACGTGGCGACTACATTCTCGAGGCCACATGATGTCGGTGGGGACTGAAATGGAGGAGGAGGAGGAGGAGGAAATTGGAGCAGAAAGCAGAAGCATTGTCTGGTGAAATGTGTGGATTTTTACCAGGTGACAAGGAGGAGAAGCTGTATGGAGGTGGTTGATGGAGAATGGAGGAAGACTGGGCAGTGACCGCAAGCACCGTGGCAGTATACAGTGGAGATGGAGGCAGGGAGCCCTTGGCAGTCTCAATTGTGTTGTAGATGGCCCCGCAGCATGCTGATTTGCATGGCTTAGTGACATCAAATAGTCAGCATCGCAGAGGGATGGATCTCTGCGCTCTCCACCCTATTGGACTCGCTACAAGTCCAAAATGGTAAGGCTTTTTCCCAGTCTATTGAGAGGCGGGGACTCAAAACTTCAAATTACTATAGGGAAAAACTCGATAGTCAGTTGGCCGCTGCCTATGTTGCTGATAGTTTCCCTCCTCTGAACATAGGTCTCAACGGGGGGTTCTTCAGCGCGCACGTTCTAACTGCCGCGGCTGCCTCGGGGGGAAAGGTGTGGGGGGGGTCGGGAGACAGTTACCAGCTCCATCAGCGCAACCTAAGTCTGGAGTCATGATGAGCAGATTCCTCTCACACGCCTAGTGGGAAGGGCAGTCTCGCTCAGCAGAGCAGCAAGGACCTGGAGCAGGACATGAAACTAAACTGGTGGTGTGGTCTATACTTGGAAGCACTCTAGCCACCCAGTTAGAAGATCCGTGGACTGCTGGGCAGCCAAATGGTTGTGTGGCCGCAACTTGACGGTTTGCAGTGGAGAAGCTGTCACTGCAACCGGCCAGTAGTGTGCACCAGAGCGGGTGTTCAGTGCGGCGGGGGCCAGATCGTTTACCCAAAGAGAAAAACCGTTGTGTCCACGGGAATATGTGGTAAAGACTGAACCTTTGTCAAGATGAATCAGGCGTGATCTTGCCAGATTTTTCAACACACCATTGCCTTAGGCGTCAGACTACATCTTGCATGACGCCTCACCAAATCTGTGAGAAATGGAGGTTCGTTGGTTTCTAATCTGACTCCTGCCTCAGCCAATATTTCTGATGCGCTCACCCGCCTGATGCATCACATCTGCTGACAGTTTCTCCATCTGCCCACCCAACCATCTTTAACCAGGGATGGTATTGCACCCACCTACCACACTCTGTTCATGTGCAACTGTTCTGTATATCTTCATGCTGCTGTTGTTATGGTGCCTTGAATCCACCTCTGTGTTCATTGTGCCACGCTCTGCCTCTTGCTGTTCGCTCTGGCCGCATCACCTCCTCACTCTCTGTATCAGTGCCACCTCTGTCGGCCTACTATGTTTTGCCCACTCCAGAATGTCTTGTGCCACTGTCTGACCTTCATGCTCGCTGCTGCCGTGACCTACACACTGTGTCATTGTGCTCACTGTCTGTCCTCATTGCTGCGCTGTGGCGGCTGGCAGTGACCTACACACTCTTGTCATTAGTTGCCTCTGTCTGACCTCAGCTGCTGCCGACCGTACCTCCACTCTCTGTCATTGTTCCACTCTGTGGCCTATACTGTTTTGCCACCTGCAGAAATGTCATGTTGTGACCACTGTTCTGACTCTTGCTGCTGCTGTGGCTGCTGCCGTGGGACTATACCATTGTGTCATTGTGCCACTGTATGACCTCATGTGCTGCTGTGGCTGCTGCCCGTGATCTACCACACTCTGTCATTTGCACAATGTTGACCTAATTGCTGATTGCCCACGGTCAACCTCCAATCTCTGTCATTGTGCACTCTGTGGCCATACTACCAGTTTTTGACACCTCCAGAATGTCATTGTGCACTGTCTGACCTCATGTTGCTGATGCCGTAGACCTACACACTCGTGTCATTGTGCCACTGTCTGACCTCATACTGCTGCTGTGACTGCTGCCGTAACCGACACGACTGTGTGTCCATTGTCCCACTCTGTGGGCCTACTCCTGTTTTGCCCACTCTAGATGTACATTGTGCCACTGTCTGACCTCATGCTGCTGCTGACATGAAATAACACATTTGTCTATTGTGCCACTGTCTGACCTCATGCTGCTGCTGTGGCTGCTTCCGTGACCTTCACACTCTGTATTATGACACTGTATGAGCCTCATTGCTGCTGCTGTGGCTGCTGCCATTGACCTACACACTGTGTCATTGTGCTCCTCTGTGCCATAATCCTTTTTTTGCCACCTCTAGAATGTTATTGTGCCACTGTCTGACCTTTCATGCTGCGCTGCTGTTGATGCCAGTCAACTCCCACATGTTCATTGGGCCACTCTGTGGCCATACTCGGTTTTTTGCCACCTCAGAATTTCATTGTGCACTCTCTGACTCATGTGCTGTGGCTGACGCCGTCACACCTCCAAACTATGTCATGATGTTGCCATCTGAGCCTAGCTTGTTTTTTGACGCTGTGTGCCGATGACTTTATCATGGCTAAATTCCCGCTTCAGTTTTTGGTCAGTTTTCCCTCTTAAGTGCCCAGGGAAGTTTTATGTTGAAGCGATTCTAGAGTGGCGGCAGTCATGTGGTGTCATACTAAAAAACAACATTGTATGAGACTCCAGCAAGCTCCTCAGCATATTTATAGCATGGCACATGTTTACAGCACCTGGCAGGGCTCTGTGCAGCTGGTAATAGCTGTCTATTTTAAAACCGTGATTCGTCCCGAAGTAATTCGGGATGAAGTTATTTTTTGTCGGGAAATTCGGTGAAGTGAGCGAACCGACTTTCGAGAAATTCGCCCATCTCTAGTTTTGTCCGTGACCACGTTGTTCCATGATAATTCAGAGTCCAAAACTTTATGGCATACTGTCCCATCGATGAGTTTCCCTGATGAAGTCGGAGAAGCGAAATGGGTGCACAGGAGGCACGTCCTGGTTCCTCAAACACCTTTCGGAAGGCAGCCAGGAAGTTTGACCGGTTAGCTGTCAGTGGATCTCCAAATTCCCACAGGGGAGAAACCCAGGTCAGCGCTTTGCCAGAGAGCAGAGAAATAGAAATGATAAAGGCCACTTTTGCCCAGTCAGTGGCAAACTGGTGAGCCAGTACCTTGAAGTGGATTGTTCATTGGTTCAGGAAACCTCGGCAGGCCTCGGGCTCCCCATAGTAGCGAGGAGGCAGAGGCAGGTGCAGGGAGGTACTGCTTGACATCGCAGGAATGGGAACGAACACTGGTGCAGGAGCCTGGACAATAGGTGCTTCTTGGAGATGGGCCGGGTGAGTATAAGCGCAGCGGAGCGAGCAGCGGGAGCAGGCGCACCAGCGCCAGAGGCCTGGATCATGGTACGAGGCGTGCCAGGAGCCTGGTGGCTAGCGAGGCCACGGTCCAGTCATTGGACCGCAGCGCACAGCCTTACATGTAGATTATGAGATATGGAACTGTCTGGTAATCTTGGAGACACTGTGACCTCTTCATTTAGAGAAATTGAACTGAAGCCATTTTTCTTGCCAACATGATCAAATGATACATTGTAAATGTGGATTATAAAACTCAACCCAGCATCAATATGTACAATTGACACTTAAGGGGCAACACAATATTGGACTGGGGTACCTGGGATCCACCAGTAGAGTTGATGTTTGAAGTCCACCAGTGATTCTTGTGGCCCACCAGTACAATTGATTCTTGAGGTCCACCAGACAGCTACTTAGTTCTCAAGCATACATCCTTCAACCTAGTCATACCAAATATGAAAGATTAATTAATTCTGTGGTTTTCTAAGCCAAAAAACATTTGAATACAACAGAAGCAGTGAGTTCTGATCTAATCACATGATTTTGGTTATTGAAGCATACAGCTAATGCGTACACGTATGTTTATATATGTATTATGGATAGAGATTGGGCGAAATTAATTCTAACGCAACAGTCGGAATTTCGTTTAGGAATTTCAGGAAAACATTTGGTTCGCGACGAAGTCGAAGTTTGGGGTAATGGTGGCATTGAACGAGCGGTGCTTTTCATTGATAAAATGGCTGGGAGCCATGGCAGTTACATGGGGCAAGAACTCCTGGGAGGAAGAAGGGCATGCCTGCATGACATGTGCAGAGCTGTAAGCCCAATCAGTAGACCGGCAGGGATTCTGTGATGAAATCAAGCACTATATAAGTCAGGGAGCGATGCTGGGAGCTCACACTTCTCTCCACTATATGATCAGGGAAGGTTGACTGCTGAAGGCTTTCTTGTGATAAGTCCTTACTGAAGAACCTCATTTTTTATACAGCGGGATTTTTGGGGGTGTCACGGCTTGTTTCAGAGACTGCTTCTCTTAACATATTTCATATTTCTGATTTTTTGGGGGTTAGGGGGATCTGTAAGTTCCAGGCGTGCGTTTACACTGCAGCAGCATATACATTTTAATGTATCTGCTACAGCACATTGAATATCCAAGAGGGTATCTAAGCCTGTCTGGTTGTATTCATTTAAAGAAACAGAGTTTTTACAAATTCATAAAAAACACTTCATTTTTGGCTGCTTTAATTCCTTTTGCGCTATTTACATTCAGGTTAATTAAAGCGTTGTTTTGCTGCTCGTGGTGACTCAAATGAAACGTCTTTTTCACCGCCAAAATATACACTTTTTCTGTAGATAAGTTCCAAAGCGAAGGTTAATTACATTTTTTCTCTGTTGTGTTGCGTTTACAAAACAGCCATTGTAACACGCTTACAAAGCTAGTAGTTTTTGGCTTCTCAATTGTTTGGAGCAATTTCCATCCAGGGTGTTAATTATGCGTTTTGTTTTGCTGCTGTGGTGGCCTCAAAGAAACCGTTCTATTTTACACCGCCAATAAAAAATAATTTTTCAGTGTAGCATAATCACCAAGCGAAGCTTAATTTACTCAATTTTTTTCTCTTGTTGTGTAGCGTTAAAAAACTACGCCCATATTAACACGCCACAAAGCTAGTAGTTTGTGGTGCTAATTGTTTGGCGCAATTTAACATCCAGGGGTTAATTAAGCGTTGTTTTGCTGCTTTGGTGCTCGAAAAAGGGGAAAAAACCGTCTTTCTCGCCAAAAAATAAAATTTTTCTTTAGCTTAATTACACAGCAAAGGTTTTAATTACTATTTTTTTCTCTTGTTTGTGTAGCATATAACACACGCTATTGTAACACGCTTCAGAAGCTGGTAGTTGTGGTTGCTCAATTGTTTGTTTGGGCAATTTACATCCAGGGGTTATTTAACGAGGAATGTTTTTCTGCTGTGGTTCTCAAAAAGGAAACCGTCTTTTCACGCAAAAAATAAATTTTCCTGTAGCTTAATACACAAGCGAAGGTTAATGTACATTTTTTTCTCTTGATGTGTAGCGTAAAAAACACGCATTGTAACAAGCTACAAAGCTTGTAGTTTTGTGGTTGCTCATTGTTTGGCGTGTCCCATTTAATCAGGGCGTGTAATTAAGCGTTCAGAAATAGGAGAAACACGTATGGTAGTGGCTCACCTCCTGTTCAAACTCCAGCATTATCTTCTATGTTTGAAGCTGAAAGGACTCTCTGCTTTCACAGGCATTCTTTGATTCCTCGCGGCTTGGGGGACGGCAACACAAACAAAACCAAAGGATGGAGGCGGAGCCTGGCTGGGCGAAGCAATTCACATCCGGACCGAGAATGCTTGATAGGAGAAATCTTTAATATTCAAACTGGAATAGTACAGCAGTTACTCAGGGGCTAAAAAGTCGGGTCAACCCGGTCTGACGCGTTTCGAGCCGGTGGGCTCTTGATCACAGTTATATAAAAAAATGGGAGTGTCCCAGTTAAAAAAATTCTTTAGCAATAAACATCTACAGTGGGTATTAATACATATCCCTAGTGGGATTTTAAACCATTTAGAGGAAACACTAGAAGTAGAAATTTGTTACCTCAAGGCTAACATGTTTATGCCTAACACAATTTACTACGGATCGCCTAATAATAGTAAGTAAGTATGTTCTGTAATTATAACCCTTGGGGAATCTTGTATCTAGTTCAGGATCCAAAAAGCCTTCTATGTCTACCTTTCGTGTCCAGTTCCTACTCTATATCGGTTTTTCACCTGTTCAATTGCATAAAAACAAAGTCCAGCACTCATTTCCATCATGATGCTCGTGATATGTCTGGCTATACCCGATATTCTGATTTTTTTGAATTTTGTACTAGGTGTCCGACGAGAACCCCCCACCCCATGGTTTCTTAGTTTTTTGTGGTGCTTCCATATATTTTTTATTATTATATGGTGCATTCTATTGTATACATCAACATGGTGACTATCCACAGTTTAGAAATGAAGGATTTTATACTTTCTTTCTTTTCGATGGTGTCACTCAAAATACTGAAGTTTTCATAGTTTTATTACATAAAATTGCACCGTGTACCGCACAAGGAAAAACCCTTAGAGAAAGCCAGTGTTTGCGGATTTTCAAGTATGAGAGAGCACTGGGAGAAATGATGGATGTTTAGAGTGTTACATTCGTTTGGGTATACACATGGTGCCATCTTCCAAGATTTATTCTGAAAATTTGGTCTTGACGCAAAATATTTAAATTTTTGTAGGAACAAGGCTTTAATTTCCTTACTGTTTTTACTGCTATTTGGTTGGAAAAAAAACTATATGATTTGTTTGTGTTCTGGGGCTATGAATACTCTATATTTTGGGTTAATAACCTTGTTGAGATTAAGTTTTTCTTTTCTTTTTAGCTTTTCTCCAACATATTTTCTTTGTATCACTCTATATATTGCAATCTTTGATCTATTATTTTGATTCTTTCATTGATATAATCTTCTTCATTAGTACAGGAGTCTTTTTGGCCTGATGTAACTAGCCTTATGGATTGCTGCCCACTGATTGGATTAGGGAAAGGTGTTGCCGTTTTTGGATCTCATCTTGAGGGGATGTATTTTCTGGACTGCACTTAATTTTTCTCCTATACAGAAAACCAAATGCTGGTAACTCTCATATTAATAAAGCAGACAGTGCCACTCTTCACATACAGTGGCAGCAATCCATTATGGCGAGTAAATCAGGGCAAAAGATCCTGTACTAAGAAGAAGATATATATTCTATGAAGAAAAATAATAGATCATAGATTAAGATATAGGGGTTACATAGAGAAAATTTTTTTGGAGCGAAGCTAAAAGACAATAAAAATAAATCTCAACAAAGAGTTATTTATCCAAAAATTATGATTTCATAGCCCTCACAAGAACACAACAAAATCGTTAGTTTGTTCCACCAAAATACAGTAAAAACTTTTGAATTAAAGCTTGTTCACAAAAATTTAAATATTATGCGTAAACACCAATTTTAGAAAAAATATTGGAAGATGGATCACCATGTGTTTCCTAACGATTGTAACAACTTAAAATCCTTCATTTTTTTATCTCCCAGTGCTCTCTTAGTGTAATCCGCTAACCATCCTGCGCTTTCTCTTAGGGGTTTTTCTTCCCTTGTCGAGCGGTTACACGGTGCATATTTATGTAATAAAACTATGATAAACTTCAGTTTTTAGTGACACATTAAAAAAGAAAGAAAGTCTAATATAACTTCATTCTTACAACTGTTGAGAGTCACCATGTGTGTAATTACATAGAATGCACAGATGTAATAATATAAAAAATTATATTGGAAGCACCACAATGAAAACTAAAACCAGGATAGCGAGGTACACCTATTAAACATTCAAAAAATCTAGAAATTATCGGGTATAGCCAGACATTAATCGAGCATCATGATGGAAAATTGTGCTGGATTGTTTGTTATGCAATTTGGTTTTGAACAGTGGAAAAACCTATAGAGGAGGGAACTGGACACGAAAGGTGAGGACATTAGAGAGGCTTTTTGGATCTGAAACTTAGATACTAGATTCCCATAGTGTTTTAATTACAGTACAGACTTACTTTACATTTTTATCTTGTCCGTAGTAGTATATTGTGTAAGGCACTGTTTGTGCTTGATGTTAGAATATTTCTACCTTCTTGTGTTTCCTATTATTGAGTTTAAAATCCCAGGATATGAGGTAATTCCACTGTGATGTTTATTGGACTAAAGAATGTTTTTATGGGACTCTCCCATTTTTATATTACTAGTTATCAAAGAGCCCACCGGCTCGAAAAGTGGTCAGGACCGGGTTGCCAACCCGGTCTTTTAGCTTGAGTTCTGCACGTACATATTCCAGTTTTGAATATTTAGAATTTTACTATCAAGCTTTCTCGGGACACGGATTTGATTTGCTTCGCCTAGGGACCAGGCGAGCCCGCTCCATCCCTTTGTTTTGTTAATTAAGCGATTGTTTAGCTGTTGTGGTGCCTCAAACGAAACGTCAGTTTTCATCCGCCTAAATATACATTTTTTTCCTGTAGCATAATTTCACAAGCGAAAGCTTTATTACAATTTTTTCTCTTCGTTGTGTAGCGTAAAAAACACGCATTGTAACACGCTACAATGTAGTAGTTTGTGGTTTGCTCAATTGTTTGGCGCAAATTACATCCAGGGGTTAATAAGTGTTTGTCATGCACGTTGTATATCTGTAAAGAACTTTGTTTTCACTCCACAGAAAGAAATTCTGTCGCTAATATATCGAAGGTTATATTAAGCCTGTTTGTGATTTTATATTCTGTAAAATACACTGAGTTTTAACGGCACTACAAGTCAATTTTTCCTGCCCATTTGTGGAGCTCAATTTTTATCCAAAGGTTTCCCCAAACTTCTTAGTGGGGTTTATTTGGAGTCAATACAGGGGTGTTATTTATATAACGAACTTTATCAAACGTGTCTGTTCATTTTAGAACAAACAGTAGTCGACAGAGAGGTGGGGAGGCCCACGGGTGGCGGGCAAAAAACATTTATCTGCGGGTTTTTGTTCGCAACCCAAAGGCTTTATTTGGGTTACTAGGCATCCCCCCTCCCCGATGATTTTGACAACCCCCCGCCAAAAATCGGGGACGTCAGACACAACTTAAGTTGGCATGGCCGGGAGCGGGTCAGCGGCCCTCACCTGTCCTCAACCGCCCCCGTCCCCCTCGGGCCCTCAGCAGGATCTACTATGTGGTCTGGGTCAGGCCACTATATAGCAGGATGAACAATTTTGAGGGGGCAGTCCCGCAGCTACTGACGGGAAAAATGGGGCCCCCCTGCTTCTTGCAGTAGGCAGCAAAGTATAGATGTTGAGAGTGGCATGGGAGGTCATGTTCGTGAGGGGTTCAGCCTCTGCAATACCAAGACCGGTGATGAAGGACAGCAGTGACGATGAAACACAAATTAGAATGAAGTAGCCGACCGCACTTGGGAGCCGGGTGAGGCAAGGCTTCAACATCGTCAGGAGAAGAGGCGTCCAAGCCTTGCGCGTCAGTGCACGGCGCAGCCAGCAAGTGTTTAGTGTTGGCCGTGAAATCAGCAGGATAGCAGCAGTGTTAGGATCGGTAGTCCCAGAGGCCACGGGGTAAAAAACCCGCTTCGCATGGTCCAAGAAAGTAGCGCACAGGGGCTCAGCGAGGCAACGGTGGCAGTAGTCAACTCAGTGCGGAGCGTTGGCGGTAAAATCAGCTACATCGGCGTGTGGCAGTTCTTTGCTAAGACACCGGAGGAGCCGAAAATGGGTATATGTAGAAAACTGTGGACAGAAAGTTCAGCGTGGCCAGGGAGCTAACTTTGGCAACCGCGGCCCGCATCAACACATGCACCGTCACAATCCGGTGGCCTGGGAGAAACGTGTCCCAGATGTGGAGGTCATCATGCCGCCACAGCAGCAGCAGCGCCCAGTGGCACGCATGCCATTTCAGCCAGTCAAGTCTCCACCAACTTTATGCGAAGGAAGCTGTTTCTCTTTGCCAACATATCCCAGTCCCAGAATGCTCCTGATTCCTGCGCTACACATGTGCCCGCAGTCGTTCAACCGAGGCAATTGCAAAGAGACAACATATGCGTCCATCCTCTCCACAACAAAAGAACCGCACGAAAAAAAATAAACAACCATGACAACAATAAAACTCATAGAGCACAAAATAACATAAACCGGGCAGAAGCACAACAAAGCTTCATCACCCAGGCGGGAATGGAAGAGAGATAACCACCACAACAAACACAGCACACCCCAAAATCAACGCTCACCCTGCCCATTCCCCACCCAGCACTCACCTCTCTCCCCCCCCAACCCCCCCCCCCCCCCCCTCCCCACCCGACCCCCCCCCCCCCCCCCCCCCCCCACCCCCCCCCGACCCGCTCTCCCCTCCCACCCACCCGCCGCGCCCCCCCCACCTCCCGCCCCCACAAACCCACGAATCACACCACCCCCCGCATCCAGCTGCCCCCCCCCCCCCCCCACTATTAACCCCCCCCACTCCGCTCCCCCTTCTCTCCCCCCGCTACCCCCCCCCCACTCCCTACCCACCCAGCAATCACAACCTACTCGCCACCCCCATGCCCCCACGAGATACACCCCCCTGCCTCGTTCCGCCCCCTCACAGCCCCCCTTCTTCCACCCCTTCCCCCACCCCGGGCCCCCATCCCCCCCCCCCCCCCCCCTCTCCCCCGCCCTTCCCACACCCCCAGAGAAATTCCCCCCCCCCCTCGCCCCCCCCACCCCCTCCCTGCCACCCCCCACACCCCGGTCCAGAACCCACCTAATAAACCGATCCTCACTCCCCCCGCCCTCCCCCCCCCCCGACTAAACCACCAACCTGACCCCCCCCCCCGCCCCCTGCCTCCCCCCCACCTCCCCGCCCACTGATAGCGGACCCCCACTTCCCCCCCACCCAACCCCTCACCCCCTCCACCCCTACTCACGCAACCCAAAGGCCCCTCCCCACCCCCCTCCTCCCCCGCCCCCCCCACCCACCCACTTCCCTCCACCACCCTCCCCCCCTCCCCCACCTTATCAGCACCCACCCCATCTGCCCCCGTCCATCCCCAACCCCCCCAGCTTCCACCTTTTAATGTGATTAATATTCACATCCACGACCTCCACGACCACAACAATCTCCCCCCCCGCACCACCTCGCCCCCGCAAACCCCCAGGCCTACGCCCCCACCCCCCCACCACCCCTACCACCTCCCCCCCCCTCCGCCGACCCTACCCCACATCCCCAGCACCCCCCACCCCCCGCTCAACCCCCTGCCCCCCCACTCCCCTCCCCCCCCCCCCCCCAAAAAAACGGAGAGGAGGAAAAGAAGAAAAAGCAGATTTGACCGCAAACAGATGTCTCTCTTTCAATGCCCATCGTTGAACGACAGCTTGGCACAATGTAGAACCGCGAACAGGACATCTTGACTGAATGAAGGCACAGAGAAACAGCTACCTCTCAGCCCAGTAGTAGAGCCTTGCCTGCTGAAATAGGCATGCGTGCAACTGGGCGCTGCTGCAGCTGAGCTCGCAGGCAGGACCACCACATCTGAGCCACGTTTCCTCCCAGTGCCACCGATTAGTGACGGTGCATGTGTTGATGTAGGGCCGCGGATGCCAACGTTAGCTCCCTGGCCAACGCTCTCACATTTCTGTCCACAGAGTAACTAACATAAACCCCATTTTCGTCTCCTCCGTGTCTTAGCAAAAGAATCTTGCCACACCGCCGATAGCCTGATTTTAACCCGCCAACGCGACCGCACTGAGTGACTACTGCCACCGTTGCCACTCGCAGAGACCCCTGTGCCCGCTACTTTCTTGACCTGCGAAGCGGTTTTTATAAACCCGTGGCGCCGCTTGGCTCCCGACCTCTACACTGCTGCTATCCACTGCTGACTCACGGCCACAACAACCCACTTGCTGGCCTGCGCCGCTGCCTGAACGCGCAAGCTGACGCCCTCTTCTCCTGACGATGATGAAGCACTTGCCTCAACCCGGCTCCCAAGTGCCGGTCGGCTACATCCTCAACTATTAAGTGTTTTCATTCGTCACTGGCATGTCCTATCACCTCTTGTATGCAGAAGGCAACCCTTCACAACATGACATCCCATGCCATCTCAACATCTATACTTGCTGCCTACTTGCAAGAAGCTGGGGACATTTTGGCCCCATTTCTTCCCTGTCAAGTAGCTGCTGACTTCCGGCCCCTCCTCAAATATGTTTCATCCTCGCTAATAGTGCAACTGTGAGCCCAGACCACAAAGTAGATCTCTGCTGAGGGAACCGATGGACAGAGGCGGGTTATGACAAGGTGAGGCCGCTGACCCGCTCCCGGCAAGGCCAAACTTTAGAGTTGTTCTGACGAACCCATCCGATTCATTGCTGGGTTTGACCAAATATCATCTGGGAGGAAGGTGAATACCTAGTAAACCAATCAAGAACCATTGGGTTGCTTGAACAACACAACACACGGCCCTAGATAAATTTTGTGCCTCGCCACCGCAGTGAAGAGCCCTGCCACTCTCTGTCTGACAAACTGTTTGTTCTAAAAGTACAGACACAGTTTAGATGAAGATTATCATTATATGATAAATACACCCCCTGTATTTGACTCCAACATGAACCCACTAAGAAGCTTGGGTAACCCCATTGATATAAATTGAGCTCCACCAAATGGCCAGGAAAATTGATCTTGTATGTGCCCGTTTAAAAACTCTGTGTATTTTACTGAATATAAAACACCAACAGCTTAATTAAACCTTCGGCAATGAAATATGCAACAGAATTTTCTTCTTTGGAGGTGAACAAAACACAGTTCTTTTACTGAGACAAAACTGCAGAAAAACACCTTATTAACCACCTTGGAATGTAAATTGCGCCAACCAATGAGTCAAGCCACAAAGACTACTACTTTGTAGCGTGTTACACAATGGCGTGTTTTTTTATACGCTACACAACAGAGAAAAAATTGTACATGTAAGCTTCGCTTGTGATTTATAGCTAAACAGGAAAAAATTAGTATTTTTTGGCGGAGACAACGACGTTTTTTCTTTTTGATGGCACCACAACATGCAAAACAACGCTTAATTAAAAAAAACAAAGGGATGGAGGCGGCACCGCTAGGCGAAGCAAATCACATCCGGACCGATAAATGCTTTGATATAAAATCTTTAATATCAAACTGGAAATAGTAAACAGCATACTCAAGGGCTAAAGTCCGGGTGCAACCCGTCTGACCGCGTTTCGAGCCGGTAGGGCACTTGATCACAGTAATATAAAAATAGATAGTCCCCCTTAAAAAATCTTTAGAGCCATACACATCACAAGTGGGTATTACATAAATCCTGTGGGATTTTTACACTCTTTAGAGAAACCAAGAAGTAGAATATGTCTACATCAAGCACAAACATCTGTGCCTAACACAATATACTAACTGACTAATAAATGTCGAAAAGGTTAAGTCTGTTCTGTAATTAAAACCCTTGGGGAAACTTAGTATCTAAGTATCAGGATCCAAAAAGCCACTCTATGTTCTCCCTTTCGAGTCCAGTTACCCTCCTCTATATGGATTTTTCCAGCCTGTTCAATTGAGCATAAAAACCCAAAACCAGCACAATATCCATCATGATGCTCGATAAGAATGTACCTGGCTATAAACCCGATCATATTCTGATTATATTTAGAATGGTTTGTATAGGTGTTCCGCTATCCTGGTTTATTAGTTTTCTTGATGGTTGCATCCCAATATGTTTTTATATTACATAGGTGCATTCCTATTAGTATACAACAACAAGGTGACTAATCCACATTTAAGAAATGAAGTAATATTATACTTTCTTTCTTTTTAGATGTTCACTAAAAAACTGAAGTTTTCATAGTTTTTATTACATAAATTGCACCGTGTACCGCCACAGGGAAAAACCCCTTAAGCAGGAAAAGCCAGGTGGTATTGCGATTATCAAGCTATGAGAAGCATGGGAGAAATGAATGGATTTTAAGAGTGGATACATCGTTTGGTATTAACAAGTGCCATTCTTCCACGATTTTTCTAAAATTAGGGTCTTGAACCAAAAATATTTAAATTTTTTGTAGAACAAGGCTTTAATTTCCTTAAAGTATTTACTGTATTAGTGGAAAAAACTAAACGCTTTGTTTTTGTGTTCTTGGGGCTAGTAAATATCTATAATTTGGGATAATTAACTCTTGTAGTGAGAATTAGTTTTATTTTCTTTTATGCATCCTCCAAAATATTTTCATTTGTGTATCCCCTATATCTTAATCTATGAGATCTATTATTTTTCATCCAAGATATACTCATTCTACCTTAGTACAGGATCATTGGCCCTGCTGTACTCGCCATAAGGGTGAGCTGCCACTGTATGTAGAAGAAGTGGCAGTCTGTCTGCATTTTATATAAGAGTTACCAGCATAGGTTTTCTGTAATAGAGAAGATAATAATGCGTCCAGACTTTACATCCCCTCTAAGGGAAAGATCCAAAACGGCACACATTCCCTATTCCAATACAAGTGGCAGCAATCCCATATTGCGAGTAACATCAGGGCCAAAAGATCCAGTACTAAAGGAAGAAATTATATCTATGAAGAAAAAATAATAGATCAAAGATTAAGATATAGGGGAAAACAACGACCTATATTGGAGAGAAAGCTAAAAAAGAAAATAAAAACGAAATCTCAAACAAGAGTTATTATCCCAAAATATAGATATTCCATAGCCCCAAGAACACAAAACAAATCATTAGTTTTTTTCCCAACCAAATACAGTAAAAACTTTAAGGAAATTTAAAGCCGTAGTTCTACAAAAATTAAATATTTGCGTCAAGACCCAATATTTAGAAAAAATCTTGGAAGAAGGCACCATGTGTATACCAAACGATGCTAACACTCCTAAAATCCCATCATATTCTCCTAGTTGCTCTCATATCTGAAAATCCGCAAACCACCTGGCATTTCTAAGGGTTATTTCCCTGTGGCGGTACACGGTCCAATTTATGTAATAAAACTATGAAAACTTCAGTTTTTAGTGACGACATCAAACAGAAAAAAGTATAAATATTACTTCATTTCTAAACTGTGATAGTCACCAAGTTGTGTATACAAAAAAGCACCAATGTAAAATAAAAATAATAGGTAAGCACCACAAGAAAACTAAAAAACCAGGAATAGCGGAACAACAATATACAACATTCAAAAAATCTGAAATTACTCGGTATAGCCAACATTTCATCGAGCATCATGATGAAATTGTGCAGATTGTTTTTTTAATGCAATTGAACAGGTGGAAAAACCATATAGAGGAGGAACCTGGACACGAACGTGAACTAGAAAGGCCTTTTGGATCCAGAACTTAGAATACTAGATTCCCCAAGGAGTTTTAATTACAGAACAGACCTTACTTACAATAATTAGTCCCGTAGTTAATATATGAGTGATCGGCACATGTTGTGCTTGATAGTAGACGGTATTTTCTAACTTCTTGAGTTTCCACAAAATGGTTAAAAATCCCACAGGATAGGATTTACATACCCTCTGTGAAGTTTAATTGGCTAAAGAATGTTTTTAAACTGGGACTCTCCCATTATATAACTTGTGATCAAGAGTCCCCCCGGCTCGAAACCTCAACCGGGTTTGCACCCCCTGGACATTTAGCCTTGAGTACGGCTGTACTATCCAGTTTGAATATTAAAGATTTATCCTATCAACATTCTCGGTCCGGTATGTATATGCTTCGCCTAGCCAGGCGCCGCCTCCATCCTTAGTTTTTTGTATTGTGTTGCCGCCAAGAGCCGCGAGATCAAAGAATCATTGAAGCAGAGATCTTCATCTGCAACATAGAAAGAAAGGCTGAGTTTGTGAAACTACATAGAAGCCACTACATAATGTTCTCTTAATTGAACGCTTAATTAACCCCTGGATGTAAATTGCGCCAAACAATTGAAGCACCCACAAACTACAAGCTTTGTACTTGTTACAATGGCTGGTTTTTTAGCTACACAACAAGAGAAAAAATGGTAAATTAACCTCGCTTGTGAATTATGCAACAGGAAAAATTTATATTTTTGGCGGTGAAAAAGACGTTTCTATGAGGCACCACAGCAGAAAAACAACGCTTAATTAACCCCTGGATTGTAAATAGGCGCCAAACAATTGAGCAACCACAAACTACCAGCTTTGTAGCGGTTAAAATGGCGTGGTTTTTAATGCTACACAACAAGAGAAAAAATTGTAAATAACCTTTGCTTGTTGAATAATGCTACAGGAAAAATTCATTTTTAGCGGTGAAAGACGGTTTTTCTTCGAGGCACCACAGCAGCCAAACAACGCAAAATTAACCCCTGGATGTAAATTGCGCCAAACAATTAAGCAACCACAAACTACTAGCTTGTACGCGTTGTTACAATGCTGTTTTTTAACGCTACACAACAAGAGAAAAAATATGTAATCAAATGCCTCGCATTGTGAATTATGCACAGGAAAAATGTATATTTTGGCGTGAAATAGACGGTTTCTTTGAGGCACCACACAGCAAAACAACGCTTAATTAACCCCTGGATTGTACAATGCACAAACAATTGAGAAGCCAAAAACTACTAGCTTTTGTAGCGTGTTACACAATGGGCTAGTATTATTCGCTAACAACAGGGAGAAATAATTGTAAATTAACCTTCTCTGAGACCAATGGCTACAGTGAAAAATGTAGTTTTCTTATGGCGGTTGGGAAAAAGACGTTTTTCCTTTGATCACCACAGCAGCAAAACAACGCTTAATTACTCACCCTGAGAATGTAAAATTGCGCAAAAGAATTAAGCTCCAAAAATGAAGGTGGTATTTGTATTGTAAAAACTCTGATTGCATTAAATTGACTACAACAGGAACAGCTTAGATCCCCTCATTAGGAAATTCAAATGGCTGTGAGCAAGATAAGCATTACAAGATAAAATCAGCTGCAGTGAACGCACACTTGGAAACTTCAGATCCCATACCCCAAAAAAATCAGAAATAGAATGTTAA
This sequence comes from Phyllomedusa bahiana, assembly GCA_025379985.1. Lineage (NCBI taxonomy): Eukaryota > Metazoa > Chordata > Amphibia > Anura > Hylidae > Phyllomedusa > Phyllomedusa bahiana. The sequence continues at coordinate 27,319 of JAODAL010023813.1, read as the reverse complement.
GAGAAGCAGTCTCTGAAACAAGCCGTGACACCCCCCAAAAATCGCTGTATAAAAATCAGTTCTTCAGTAAGAGCTATCACAAGAAGCCTCAGCAGCACCTTCCCTGTCATAAAAGTGAAGGAGTGTGAGCTCCCCGCAGCGCCTGTACTTATCTTAGTGCGTGATTGTCACAGAATCCCGCCGACTCAGATTGGCTTCATCTCAGCAATCAGTCATGCAGGCTATGCCCTTCTTTCCTCCAGAGTTTCTTTGCCCCATGTAACGCATGTGCTCCCAGCCATTTTATACAATGAAAAGCAACGCCTATCCGTCACCCAAGTAACCCCAAACTTCGACTTCGTATCCGAACCAATGTTTCCCGAAATTCTAAACAATTCCACTTCGTTAGAATCAATTCGCCCATCTCTAGTCATAATACATATATATACATACGTGTAAGCATACGTGTATGCTTTCAATAACCAAATCATGTGATTAGGATCAGGGAACTCAGCTGCTTCTGTTGTATCAAATTTTTAATGCTTTAAGAAACCACAGAAATTAAATTAATCTTATTATATTTGGTATGACTAGGTTTTGAAGATTATCTTTCGAACTAAGATAGACTGTCAGGTGTAACCTCAAGAATCAATTGTTACTGGTGGGGCCACAAGAATCACTGATTGGACTTCAAAAACATCAACTCTAACTGTGGATCCCCGGTACCCCAGTCTAAACAATATTGTTTGCCCCTTAATGTTGTCAATTGTACATAGTGCGATGCGTGGTTGAGTTTTATAATCCACATTTACAATGTATCATTTGATCATGTTGGCAAGAAAAATGGCTTCAGTTCAATTTCTCTAAATGAAGAGGTCACAGTGTCTCCAAGATTACCAGACAGTTCCATATCTCATAATCTACATGTAAGGCTGTGCGCTGCGGTCCAATGACTGGACCGTGGCCTCGCTAGCCACCAGGCTCCTGGCACGCCTCGTAACCCATGATCCACTCCAGGCCACGGCGCTGGTGCGCCTGCCCCTGCTGCTCGCTCCCGCTCGCTTATACCTCCCACTCCGCGGGTCCCATCTCCAGAACACCTATTGTCCAGGCGCCCTGCACCAGTGTTTCTTCCCATTCCCTGCGATGTCACGCAGTACCGTCCCTGGCACCAGCCCTGTCGCCTCCTCGCTACTATGGGGAGCCCGAGGCCTGCCGAGGTTTCCTGAACCAATGAACAATCCACTTCAAGGTACTGGCTCACCAGTTTGCCACTGACTGGGCAAAAGTGGCCTTTATCATTTCTCTGCTCTCTGGCAAAGCGCTGACCTGGGTTTCTCCCCTGTGGGAATTTGGAGATCCACTGACAGCTAACCGGTCAAACTTCCCCACCTGGGGGGCTGCCTTCCGAAAGGTGTTTGAGGAACCAGGACGTGCCTCCTGTGCACCCATTTCGCTTCTCCGACTTCATCAGGGAAACTCATCGATGGGACAGTATGCCATAAAGTTTTGGACTCTGAATCTACAGGACACAACGAGGTCAACGGACAAAACTAGAGAGAGGTCTAATTTCTCGAAAATTCGGTTCCTGCTCACTTCACACCGAATTACCCCTCGACAAAAAATAACTTCATTCCGAATAACTTCGGGACGAATCACGTTACAAACGCTATTTCCTGCCTGCGCAGAGCCTCAAGGGTGCTGTAGAAAACATTGTTCCATGCATAAATACGCAGAGGAGCTTGGCTTGTCTAATACAAAGTTGTTTATAGTAATGACACGCACATGACTGCCAGCCACGCTTAGAATCGTGTCAACACTAATCAAATTCCCGTGGGTGCACCCAGAAGGGGAAAACGACCACAAAACATGAACGGGAATGTTAGCCTGATAAAGTCATGGGCAGCGACCGTGCTTGGAAAAAAAACAAGCTGAGCTCAGGTGGCAACATCAGTGACAGAGTGTGGAGGTAACGGCGGCAGCCACAGCAGCATGAGTCAGATAGGTGCCACACATGAAATCTGGAGATGGAGCAAAACCCGTAGTAGGCCACAGAGCTGGCACAAAGACACAGTGAGGAGTTGACGGCATCACCAGCAGCAAGCAGCAAGAGGTCAGAACAGTGGCACAATAACATCTCTAGACGGTGGCAAAAAAGGAGTGTCTACCGATGGCACAATGACACAGTGTGTAGGTCATGGCAGCAGCCACAGCAGCAGCATGACTCAGACAGTGCATAATGACAGAGGGAGTAGATACACGGCAGCAGCCACAGCAGCAGCATAGAAGGTCAGACAGTGGCACAATGACATAGTGTGTAGGTCATGGCAGCAGCAGCCTGAGGACAGACCGAGGCACAATATACATCTAGAGATGGCAAAAACAGGAGTAGGCGCCACAGAGTGGGACAATGACACAGTGTGTAGTTACGGCAGCCGCACAGCTCAGTATGAGGTCAGACAGTGCATCCATACACATGATGTTGTCGGTCCAACGGTGCCGGCAGCAGCATCATGAGGTCAGAGCACAGTTGCACAAATGACATTCTGCTGAGAGGCAAAACTGGAGTAGGGCCACAGAGTGGCACCATGACAGAGATTAGGAGGTGACCGTGGCACCAGCATCAGGCAGCCAGTGGCAAACCTTGACAGCAGTTGTGTTAGATCACTCAGCAGCCACAGCACAGCTATGAGGTCAAACAGTGCACAATGACACAGTGGTGTAGGACACTTAGCAGCAGCCACAGCGCACATGAGGCAACAGAGGGCACAATGACATTCTAGGAGTGGCAAAACAGAAGTAGGCCACAAGTGGAACACTGACAGATAGAGTGGAGGTGACGGCGGCAGCAGACATGAAGGTCGAGACATGGCCCCCATGACAGAGTGGTAGGTCACGGCAGCGAGCCACAGCCGGCAGCAAGAGGTTCAGACAGTGGCACAATGGACACAGTGTGGTAGGTCACGCACAGCAGCAAGAGTCAGACATGGCGACAATGACATTCAGAGTGGCCAACGTACGTAAGGCCACAAGAGTTGGCACAGTGACAGAGCGAGTAGTGATGGCAGGAAGGAAGCAAACAGCATGAGGTCAGAGAGAGAGGACACAAATACACAGTGTGGAGTCCAAGGCACCAAGTAAACAACAGCCAGCGAGGTCGCGACGTGGCACAATACAGTGAGTGATATCGGTTGGTGTCAATACCCTCCCTTGGTTACAGAAGGTTTGGAGGCAGAATGTGAGAAACAGACAGCAGATGTGGAGGGCATCAGGCGGTGACGTGCAATCAGAATAGTGCTGAGGCAGTAGTATAGAAACCAACGCAAATACTCACAGTTAGGGTAGGCGTCATGGCTGTGTAGTCTGACGCCTAAGGCAGTGGTGTGTTGGAAAATCCGGCCGATCCACGCCTGATACATCTATGAACTAAAGTCAGTCGTACCACATTTCCCGTGACAAACGGGTATCTTCTCCTTGGGGTAACAGATGGCCCCCGCCGCACTGTGAACACCCGCCGCTCTGGTGCCATCGACTACTGGCCGGCAGGACAGTCTTCTCCACTGCAAACTCGGCAAGTTGCGGCCACACTCCCATCCAGTGTTGGCTGCCCCAGTCAGTCCAGCGGATCTTCTACCTGGTGGCAGAGGCTGTCCAAGTAGACCACCACCTGTTGGTTCCGGGATCTGCTCCATGTCCCGCGCTGCTGCGGGGACTGACCCTCCCGCACTTATGGCGGGTGAAGGAATCTGCTTCATCAGTGACTCCAGACTTAGTGTATGCTGCGGAAGGAGACCTGGTACATGCTCCGACTAACCCCCCCCACCTCCCCCAGAGCCGCGGCAGTAGTATACGACAGCGCTTGAACGAAACCCCCCGGTGAGAGACCTGTCAGAGGAGGGACGAGATTGCCGCACCGATAGCAGTCGGCCAAAGCTGACTCATGGAGTTTTTCCCAATAGTAATCTTGAGTATGTCCTCCCATCTCAATACTGGGAAAAAGGTCTCCCATTTTGGACAGGATGCGAGGTCCAATAGGATAGGAGAGCCCATGAGTCATTCCCACTGCCGGATGCTGACTATTTGGCTGTCATCTAGCAGGCAAATCAGCATGCTGCGGGCCATCTACACAAGTTGGACTCCAAGGGGCTTCCCTGCATCCATCTCCACTGCTATACTGCCACGGTGCCATGCGGGACATCTGCTCATCGTCATCCTCACCCATCATACCTCCTCCATCTGCTTCTCCTCTCTTGTCACCTGGTAAAAATCCACTCATTTCACCAGAAATGCTTCTGCTCCAAGGTCCTCCTCCTCTCCTCCTCCATTTCAGTCCCCACCGACTCATGTGCCGCGAGATGTAGTCCCACGTTCTCCAGTCCCCCTGCCCAGACAGAAAAATATTTTCAGCATCTGTCCAGGACATGAAGCAGTGAATGACAGTTATTCCATCCCGTAGTCCCTGGCGAACTGACAAATAACGTGGCCTCCTCGAATGGCCTCAACAAACGCAGGTGTACGCATGAGATGGCCACTGGCTGACATCAAAGTTACACAGGGGAGTACTCCTGTCCGCCTGGAACACCAAAAATCGTTAATTGGGGCCTTTCACAGTTCATTACAGTCGGATCCACATGTCGACTGAAATTCCAACGGGAGGAAACATCGCATATCAGTGTGCTGTTGGGGGAGGCCGTCTGTCTGCACTGCAACTAGAGAGAGTTTCCTGGCTTTGAGGAATGGATGAAGATGCATGCACAGTTATTTCCTGGCCATTTTAGAATCTTCTGAAGACAGTGGAAACTTCAGAACCTATTCACAACCAATTGAACACGTTGCCCATGCAGGGCGGATGACCATCTCTCCTCAGAGTGCAGCGCGGGACCAGCCATGTTCCTCCCATTGTCCGTCACCATGATCCGATATGTCAGTTGGCCGCGCAGAAGCCACACATCTCTTTCTTTGCTAAGCATGACGCGACAGATATCCTCCACCAGTGTGACTTCGTTCGCCGAGGCAAGCCAGGTGTATGAGAACGCGTGACACCGCTGAGTGCCCTACACATGTGGTATGATGGAGCAGTACTTGTGGAGCTAAAGATGTGTGGTAGGAGGAGAAGCCATTTGGCGCAGGGCCCTGCAGTTTGACATTGTGAGGGAGAAGCGCCGTCTCCTGTTACCAAGTTGAATTGGTGCGTTACTGGGCAGGAAGCAGATTCACACCCAGTGGTCCCGTAAAGAACATGTACAGGCCCTGACCGTAGATTACATGCTCCAGAAACTCCCGCTGGCCGTCACCTTGGAAAAATACGATAAAGCTCAAGGACTGCCCACCTTCTGTTAACATATTTAAGAATGCTGTAACTCCTAGCCTTTTAATGGAAAAGAAATCTTACGCTTGGAACTCTCCCAACTCGGCTCGGCACAGGCCATTAGTTCTCTAATGGTGCAGATATCCACCATTTGGAAAGGGAGGGACTGCAGTACCAACAACTTGATACAGGAGCACGGACAGTAGCTGCACCTTAGATGGTTGACGCATACTTTGTCTCTTGCCAATCGCCTCGCTAGAGCACGACTGCTGGCGCAAATAGTAAAGCGAGAGCCAAGAGCATTCTGGACCCGGAGATGATGTCCAAGAGAAACAGATCCCTTCTGTGCAGAGGTGGTGGAACCTTGACTGGCCGCAAATGGCATGCGTGCCACAGGCGCTGCTGCAGCTGTTGCTGAGGGCGCAGGATGGACCACCACATCTAAGCCACTTTCTCCCAGGCCACCGGATGGTGACGCTGCCAATGTGTTGACGCAGGGCCGTGTTGCCCAACGTATAGCTCCCTGCCACTCTTATCACTTTCTGCCCACAATTCTACATACACCCCTATTCGTCGCTCCTCCGGTGTCCTAGCAAAGAACTTTCCACCCCGCCGAGTAATGGATATTACCGCCAACGCTCCGCACAGAGACGATACTTACTGCCGCTGCATGCCAACGCGATCCCCCAGTGCCGCTACTTTCATGGACCTGCAGCGGGTTTTTTACTCCTGTGGTCCTGCTTGGCTCCCGACCATCAACTGCAGCTACCCCCTGCTGACTCACAGACCACACACCCCACTAGCTGGCTGCGGCCTGCTGTCCCTGACGCAGCAAGCTGACTCCTCTTCTCCTACATGATGAAGCCCTTGCCTCACCCGCTCCAAGTCCGGTTCGCTACATCCCATCATCTATTTGTGTTTTCATCGTCACTGCTGTCCTCACCACCGTCTTGTGTATGCATAGGCTGACCCCCATCACAAAATAACCGCCCCATGCCCACTCTCCACATCTATACTATTGAGCCGCCTAACTGCCAAGAAGCAGGGATAATTAGCCCCATTTCTATCGCTCCAATAAGCTGCTGACTGCCCTCCTCAAATGTTCATCCTCGCTATATAGTTGCACTGAGCCCAGACCACATAGTAGATTATGTCTGGCTGATGGAAACCGGATGGGACAAGGCGGGTTGAGGGCCGGTGAAACCTGCCGCGACCCGCTCCCGGCCATAGCCAAACTAAGGTTTTTGTCTGACTTCCACCGACTCTTGGTGGGTTGTCAGATGTCATCTGGTGAGCATGGATGACCTAGTCAACCCAATCAAGAACCCTGGGTTTTCTAGTCAGCACCCGGCCGCTAGATGACAGCGGCAATTGTGGCCTCAACCGAGTGACCCAGCTGCGACGACTCCCCTGCGGTGTGGCGACCTGGGCCTGGAGAGTTTGTTTCCTCTGCACTCGCTAGTGAAGAGCCTGCCACCTCTCCTGTCCTGAACATACTGTATAAGTTCTAAAATGTACAAACACTGTTTTGATGAAATATCAGTATATGATCAAATACACACCCAGAATTTACCACCCAATGAACCCACTAAGGAAGCTTGGGTAACCCTTGGTATAAAATTTGCGCTCCATCAAATGGGCAGGAAAATTGACTTGTAAGTGACCGGTTTAATACCACTGTGTATTAATTACTGAATATAAAATCACAAACAGCTCATTAACCTCGATATGAAAATTATCTACAGATATTTCTTCAGTGGCGAGTGAAGAACAAAGTTTCTTTTACTGAGTACAACTGCAGAACAACACTTAATTAACCCCTGATGTAAATTGCGGCAATCAATTTGAGCAACCACAAACTACAGAGCTTGTAGCGTGTCACAAATCGTTTTCTACGCTACACAACAAGAGAAAAAGTGTAATAAACCTTCGCTTTGTGAATTATGCTGCAGAAAAATGTATTTTAAATGCGGTGAAAGACGGTTTATATTATTTGTCAACCGGCAAAAACCAACACTTAAGTAACCCCCAGATGTAAATTGCGCCAAAACAATGAGCAACCACAAAACTACGAGCTTTGTAGCGTGTATACAATGATGCGTGCTTACTACGCTACACAACAAGAGAAAAAATTATTTAATTAACCTTCGCTGTGAATTGGCTTCAGGTAAAAATGATATTTTTTTTGATTTGCGTGAAAAGACGGTTTTATTTTTTTGACACCACAGCAGAAAAACAACGCTTATTTAACTCCCTGGATGTAAATTGCGCCAAACAATTGAGCACCCACAAACTGCTAGCTATTGTAGCGTGTTACAATGGCGTTTTTATCCTACGCTAACACAACAAGAGAAAAAATAGTAATTAAACCTTGCGCATGTGAATTAGGCTGCAGGAAAAATTTATAATTTAATTGTGGCTAGAAAAAGATGGTTAATTTTAGGTCACCACAGCAGAAAAAACAAGCTATTAACCCCTGAAAGTATATTGCTGCGCCAAACATTGAGCCACCACAAACTACGAGCTTTGTAGCGTGTATACACTGTGCGTGTTTTTCCTTTTACGCTACACCACAAGAGAAAAAATTATAATTAACCTTCCTTGTGAATTAGGCAGCAGGAAAAATGTAATATTTTGGCGGTGAAAGACGATTTATTTTTGGTCACACAGCATGAAAAACAACGCTTAATTAACCCCTGGATAAATGCGGCAAACAATTGACAACCACAAACAACGAGCTTTGTAGCGAGTACAATGGCGGTTTTCTACCCTACACAACAATAGAAAAAATTGTTATAAAACCTTCGCTTTAGTGAATTAGGCCACAGGAAAAATATATTTTATTGGCGGTGAAAGACGGTTTTATTTTTGTCACCACAGCAGAAAAACAACCTAATTATCCCTGATGTAAAAGGATGTGCAAACAATATGAGCAACCCACAAACTACGAGCTTTGTATGTGTTACAATGCGTTTTTATCTACGCAACACAATAAGAAAAAAAATGTAATTAAACTTCGCTTGAGAATTAAGGCTTGCAGGAAAAAATTTTCTTTTTTGGTGGTGGTGAAAAAGACGGTTCATTTAGTTGACCCACAACGCCGAAGGCAAGAACGCTTAATTAACCCCTGGATGTAAATACGCAAAGAATTGAGCACGCCAAAAATGAATTGGTAATTGTAAATGAAAAAAATGCTGTTTCTTTAAAAGAATACAACAGAACAGGCTTAGATCCCCCATGGATTTCCATGTGCGGAGATCAGATACATTAATGTATATGAGCAGCTGCATTGATGGACGCGACACTGGACTCCCGATCCAATAACCCCTCCAAATAGAAAATAAAACTTTAAGATGAAGCAGTCTCTGAGACAAGCTGAGACTCCCCCAAAAATCGCTGTATAAAAATCATTCTTCATAAGAAACTATTGCAAGCAGTCGCGGCAGCACCTCCTAATCAGAACAGTGGAGAGCGTTATGAGCTCCCAGCGTCGCGCCCGGGACATATATAGTGCGGTGACAGTCACAAAATCCCGCCGGTCCTCTGATTGGCTATCATCTCGGTGCCCTGTCATGCAGGGCAATGCCCTTCTTCCTCCAGAGTGCTTTGCCCCATGTACGCCATGATCTCGCCACCATTTATCAATCAAAGCACACTTCGTTTAACCGAAAGTCCCCCAAACTTCGACTCTCGTCAGAACCGAAGATGTTTCCCTGAAATTCTAAACGAATTCCACTTTGTTAGAATCAATTCCGCCCATCTCTAAGACACAACCATCTGGATGGATGGCCGTTTCCGTATCAAAGATGGGGCATTATCTGCCCACCAGTCTGGACGACCTCATCACCTTGGTCACCCACATCGACGTCTGCCTCTCTGAACATCAACAGGAGGTTCAGCTACAACGGGAGGCTTTTTGTCCCTGCAGGAGTGCTCACCTGGCACCCTTCTTTCAGTGACCTCTTCAACCTGTCACTTCCCATAATCAGGAAGAGCCCATGCAATTAGATAGAGCCCACCTGTCAGAGGATGAAAAGACTTGTAGACGAAACCAAGGTCTGTGCCTCTATTGTGGTGCCAAAAATCACCTGCATAAGGACTCCAGAGCCTAGGCTTTGTGGGAGATGCGAACTTGGGCACGTAACTTTCCTCTCTACCATTAACCATGTCGGTCAGCCTAATCCTTCCCTCTGGTTCCTGTCTTCAAGCTGTCATCTTTGTGGACTCGGGTTCGATGGGCAACTTTATCCATCCTACCATTGTGTCCAAGTACCATCTGCCCACGGTTCCCATGGTTAAAGCCCTCTCTGTCTCATCTGTGAATGTGGAAGTCCTCTCTTGTACCATCCGATCCACTGTCTTAATATCAGCTGGAGAACTGGCGAAGTTGGGGCACCCAGTGCAACTCTTCCTGCATCTTTGTCCCACCTCCTCTGCGTCTAGGGGGTATCTCGACTCTTTGACCTGCTGTTCCTGCTCCCCCTGGCTTTCCTGCATACTAGCGTGAATTTGCGGATGTCTTCTGAAAAAAAATATGCAGAGTTTCTCCCTCCACATTGGCCCGACGATTGCCCAATAGAACTTCAGCCTGGTTCCACTCCTCCCCGCAGTAGAGTACATTCTCTATCCTGGCCTGAAACTGAAGCTATAATGGCATATATCAAGGAGAACCTAGAAAAGGGCTTAATCCGCAAATCATCCTCGGGATTCTTTTTTTTGTTGAGAAGAAGGACTGGTGCTTGTGGCCTTGCATCAACTATCGGGGTCTTAATAGGATCACCGTTAAGAATCGTTACCTGCTGCCATTAATTTTGGAACTCTTAAATAGAATCCGGGGGAACCACAGTCTTCTCCAAGCTCGACCTCCGGGGCGCTTACAACCTGATCCGAATCCGAGACGGGGATGAGTGGAAAACAACCTTTAAACACCCAGGATGGCCATTGCGAGTATCTGGTTATGCCCTCTGGCCTCTGCAATGCCCCGGCAGTCTTCCAAGAATTTGTGAATGACAACTTCCGGGATCTTCTGTATATTCCAATCTACTCCCCAGGTCTTGAATCTCATTGGGCTCATATTCGAGTAGTGCTCTCATGCCTCAGACACAACCACCTCTATGACAAGTTAGAGAAGTGTCTATTTGAATGAACCAGTTTACCATTTCTGAGGTATATCATTTCAGCACAAGGTCTTTTAATAGATCCGGAGAAGTCTACAGCAGTGTTAAACTGGCCATGCCCTATCGGTCTCCGAGCTATCCAGAGGTTCATCTGTTTTTCTAACTACTACGGCCAATTCATCCAACACTTCTCCACTCTCATAGCTCCTATTATCGCCCTCACCAAGAAAGGCAGTAACCCTCATCTATGGACCTCTGAAGCTGAAGAAGCTTTTGCCCAGTTGAAATCGGCCTTTGCCTCCGCCTCTGTTGGAGCCATCCTCTTGCAAAAATCCGCCAAAGGAAAATTTCTTACTTGTGGCTTCTTTTCTAGGACCTTCTCCCAGGCCGAAAAGAATTACTCCATCAGGAACAGGGAACTGATGGAGATCAAACTGGCTTTGGGCCAATGGCGACATCTTCGGGAGGGCGCTCTACCTCCCGTTATTATCTACATGGGCCACAAGAATCTTCCTTATCTACAGATGGTGCAATGGTTGAATCCTTGTCAGGCTTCCTGGTCCCTATTTTTTTTTCGTTTCAACTTTAAGCTCCACTTCCAGCCAGTTGCCAAAAACCTCAAAGCTATTGCTTTGTCCCGGTGCATGGATGCTTCTGATTCTGAACCGCAGGACCTTAACCCTCCTGACCGCCTTGTCCATGTTGCCCCCGTAAAGTTGTGAGAAATTCCACCAGGTAGGACCTTTGTGCACTCTGCCTAAGGAAGAGCATTCTGTCCTGCGGTCATGCCTCCAAAGGTTGCCAGCCATCCTGGATACTGCAAGTCCCTCAACCTAATTGCTGGACACCACTGGTGGCCCTCCCTCACACAGGACGTCATAGACTTTGTGGCTGCTTGCCCTAACTGTGCCCGGAATAAGAGCTCTCATCTGCAGCCCGCTGGTTTCCTGTTGCCCCTACCGGTGCCAGAAGTACCATGGCGCCACACTGCGATGGACTTCGTGACTGACCTTCTGTCCTCCAGAAAATATTTAGTTATGTGGGTCGTGGTGGATCGGTTCTCTAAAGTGGTGCATTTTACACCTCTGGCAGGTCTTCCATTGGCTCCGCAGCTGGCTACATTGTTCTTGCAGCATATCTTCCAGTTACATGGGATGCCTTCAAACATCATAAAAATTAAATTAGAAAATTAAACTAGATATCTCATCGCCCTACGTTCTGCAGTCCAATGGCTAAGTGGAACAGGTTGACCAGATCCTGGTGAATTATCTGCGCCAGTTTACTTCAGCTCGGCAAGACTACTGGGTGTCTCTGCAGAGTTCACCTATAATAACCCTCCTAGCGAATCTTCTGGGGAGTCTCCTTTCTATGTGGTGTTTGGACAGCATCCTCATCTTCCTCCCTACTTCCTCAGAAGTTCATGCAGCCAACATTGTAGTACGCGACTTCCTTCAAATTTGGCAACTCACTAGTCGAAATTTACGTCTAGCCGACAAAAAACACAGAGCGCCTCTCACGTACCAACCTGGGGATAAAGTCTGGCTCTCTTTAAAGCACATCTGCTTCCGAGTGCCCAGTTTGAAGTTTTCCGCATGCTACATTGGTCCTTTCTCTGTTCTACAATGGATCAACCCAGTATCCTACAAACTTTGCCTACCTCCCTCCGCATCAACAATTAATTTCATGTGTCCCTCCTGAAGGAATTGATTCTTAATCGGTACTCGCATAAACTCGTTTCCCCTGCCACACTTTCTAGTACCAAAGATACCTATGAAGTGAAGGAAATCCTTGACATGAAGCGTTCCAGAGTAAAACCTATTATCTTGTTGACTGGAAGGGCTTCACTTTTGAGGAAAGGACCTGGGAGCCACAAGAAAACATCAATGCTCCCACTCTTATCCAACGTTTTCACAGACTTCGGTTCCCTGGTAGGAGGGGCCCTAAGGGGGGGGCGTACTGTAAGGGCTAGTTCACACGGCTTAAAGCCGACGTAATTGCGGGACGGATTTCACCCTGCAATTACGCCGGCTGCCTTGCAGCGGGGGGGGGGGGGGGGCTGGCAGTGCCGGCCCCATAGACACTCATTATTCACAGCGTGTATCCCGCCGGGATATTGTGCATGTCACTTTCTCCCTGCTCTGCGTATTGGCCGAGCAGGAAGAAGAGACGGAATCCATAGTTCTCTATGAGAACGGTGGATTACCGTAATGACTGGGACGGATTCCAGCCGTACTGCAGCGCAAAACCCGGCACGGGTTTTCCATAGAGGCCTGTTGTGCTAGTTTGCGGCCAGTTTTTCAGACGGTCTGCAAAACCACAAACCGTCTGAAAACCCTAATAGTTCTACCTTTTATTTTCCCTGCACATTAAGCCCCTACTTACTATTAGAATTACCACCTTATTGCCAAGGGAAAAAAAATTGAAACTCAACTACCTCCATTCCCACAATGAACAGCTGCAGCTGGATTCTCTTCTTCCTGCCTTCTGTATGTGGTCCAGTGCGGTGCCGTGACATCATCATGCTGACATCAACAGTTTGCCCCTATGCTCTCATCAGCCACAGGGCTAAAGCAGCCTGTGAGTTACAAGACTAAGTGATGGGGCAGAGAGCAAGTTGCTATCTCCTATGCCATAGATTTTCACTGTGCAAGCATCTTGGGAACACAGAAAGTAGTGCTGACCTGGGAATCCAGAGTCTGAGCCCTAGAAGCACCATACTAGCTATGCCACTGGTGTCTTTCCATTCAGCCCAGTCACATACCCTGACACTTTGATCACTACGCCACTGGGATTGGGCATTTACATTAAAGGAAACCTCCATAATCACTTTCTGCTTAAAAACAGTTATATACAATTATACTCTCATTATGCTGGAGGTATAATGCCAGTTATGCAAATTATTTTCCCCTCTATTCTTATAAAGAGCTCTTGCCTACTATCCTCTGCAGCATCTTAACTTCACTTTGCTGCTCCATGCAATGATCTCTTCTTATTTTGGGGTTACTTCTTTAGCACTCTTCAACCTGCCAACTTGTCTGCTTGGGCAGGTTATGCATGTACTGGCTCTTGCTAAAAGGGGTATTCCAATACTGCCCACAAATGAAAAAAAAGGAAAACACAAACCCGAAAAATAAAATCAAAACATCTATACCACCTTTTTCCCCTTTACCTTAGTAATCATATTTGATATCACCACATGCATAAACGACCTACCAGAATTGCAATTTTTGTTCATCCCGCAGAACATAAAAAAAAGTTAAATTTTGAAATTTCACCTCCACTTTGCTTTAATTTCTGTGATATACATAAAGGGTTCACAAACTTTCTAAACACTGTTGTGAATACTTTAAGGCTATGTTCACACGGCTTAATTGCGGGACGTAATTACGCCCCGCAATTACGCCGTGTGGACGGGGGCGGGGTGGGAGCGGGGGAGTAAGCAGGGGGCCGGCACTTCGCCAGCCCATAGACTATCACTGCTAGCGGCGCGTACACGCCGCTAGAAAGTGACATGTCAATTATCTCCCCGCCCGGCGGATTCGCCGGGCGGGGAGAGGAGACGTAATCCATAGTTCTCTATGAGAACTGTGAATTACCGTAATGAATGGGCCGTTTTCGGCCCGTAATTGGTGCACTCCGGCGCGTAATTACAGACCGAAATACGGCCCATTATAAGCCGTGTGAACATGCCTTAAGGGGTATAGTTTCTTAGATTAAGTCATTTATGGGGGCATCTAACATGCAGGCCCCTCAAAGCCATGTCAGAACTGGACTGGTCCCTAAAAAAATGGAAATGTGAAAAATGACTACTAAATGATGCCAACTTACAGTGGACATATGGTAGATGCTAGTTATAAACAATTATGAGTGGAATAACTATCTGTCTCACACGCAGAAATTATTGAAATTTGAAAATGGCAATTTCTTAAAATTTTTCATGATATTTTGATTTTTTTCACAAATAAACAAGGATTGTTTGGACAAAAATTTCTTACTAACTTAAATCACAATGGGTGACATGCCTGAAAAGAGGCGCTTCCATGACAGTTTAAGGCGCATTCAATGAATGTATAATGCGCATGAATAAATGAACCTGTCAAAAATCTGGTATATGGTATGCCTTGTGTAGCATATTTAATGTGTCTAATTTAGGCGTATGCCAAAAAAAAGGCACATAGCATATCATTGCTAGCATATTTGATGCGCCTACTTTAGGCGCATTCAAAAGTGTCATGCCTGGCATAAAAAGCACCTATTTTTGGTGTATGACAGTTCATTTAGGTAAAAGTGCCAAAAAGTTATTTCCACATAAAGTGACAGATGTCAGATTTAAAAAATGGGGCTCTGTCAGAAAGGACAAAATTGGCTGTGGCAGTAAGGGGTTAGTAGAGTTTTTTTAGACACCGGCAGCTGCATCTAAACAAATGCTATGCACTGGTTCTCCCCCTATCTCTGCCCCACAACAAGATCACAAAGTGCTGAGTGGTTACCATGGCGGCCGGAAGCCTAATGAAGGTTTCTGTAGCTGCCATGTTAATGCTCTTATTACTTTCTAGAAAGTAATAGGAAGTAATAGAAGCGCCAGTCTTACAAATATTAAAAATTAAAGTTACACATAATTGGGATCGTTTCTGTTTGTAACAGTCTGATCTATTAAAATATAACATTATTCAGCTCATACATTGAACACATACAAGAAAAAAAAAATTCCAACAAGAAAATTGAGGGTTTTTTTTTTTGGTCATTTCATGATCCCAAAAAATTGGAATAAAAATTGATCAAAGTTTCATGTATCCCAGCCTGTATTTTATAAAATTAGCGATCATTATTTAGTAGTTAGAATTTCATAGGACTGAGATACGGTATGTTAACCAGGGAATCTATTGGAAATTCTATTCTATTGATATTCCTTTAGACCAGTGTTTTGCAAGCTTTCTTAGCCTAATATCCCCTACTCAAAGAAATTATATCTATGTACTCCCAAAACTATGTTCCATTATGATTTGAAGCAAACATACTCAGTGGAGAATCTAAATTGTACATGTTGCCGTCAGTGCAAATTCATGTCGAAAGTGAACACACATGAAGTGTCACATCAAGGAGGGTTCTGTGAGCTCTAACTGGAACCCAGCCCACTGTCCCTGTCTACTTGACATGCTGCTCTAAGTGACAGACCCCAAGTGGGCGTCAGTCCCTAGGTTACTAAAGGGTTCGGGCTGTCAGGTGGTAAGAAAAGTTAGTCACAGGCAGAGATCAGGCCCAGAAAATAGCAGCAGTAACAACACTAGTGAGATAGCAAGCCAGAAACTATCACAGGCACAGCAGACAGATCCACAGAGGTTTAAACGGAGTGCCTGGAACCCCCCCTCCTAGCTGCCTCCTAGGCTTCCTATTAGCCCATGTGACATACCCTGTATACGAGTGACTGTACGCCTGTCGCTCCAGAAGTCTCCTTGGGTGTGTACGCAAGCCTGGAGAATTAACAGATGCAGATTGTTGCTCCTTGCAGGCTGTAGGACGACCAGATAAGTGACATGAAGAAATAGAATATACATTAAAGGCAACACAGACATAGTCAATGTCACTCAGTGGATGCTCATTTCTTTGCCCAAGTCATTAAATGTTATTGTCCACAGCACAATTAATGCAGCTACTTCAGGGTCATCAACAAAACAATTCATTTAGCAAACCTATTCTTATAAAAGATAATGCCAAATCCACCTACCCCAGTACAATGCACTGATCATCCATACAGTTAATTTTGCCCACCCACACAAGGTGCAATTAATGATGAAACCCAAGCATATTACACGTAATGCCACTGTCTGTGCAAAAAATACCCCCTCCTACCCACATTACAATGAATGCTGCCATCAGTCATCTATTAACCGTTTTATGGCCCCATACAGCCAAATCAAATGGGGCCTCCACGAGTTTCTATTTTTCAACATATCAGTGGGCCCCTTTTTGATTAGGGCCCCTGACAGGAGTACTGCCTGTACTGCCCTATTGGCACCCTTAGCCGCCAAATAGAGTACAATTGCCACTTTCTGATCTAAGTAGCAACCAAGGTGCCATACACAGTACAATTTAAATACAATTAACCAAATGAAATAATTGTTTTAACAGTGGCGGATTTGACTATTGTGACCACCATAATTGGGGTTCATTGACATTGTTGTCATCCATGTATAAGGCTATTCTCATTTAAGTCACTGAGTGACAGAATTAATAGTCTCTTCATCCTTTATCTGCCACTTTAAAACTATGCCGGCACTAGAAGACCCCTGTTTTGGCAGTGTAAGGCCCAACAGCTCACTAAATATGCTATACATGTCTAAGGCTGAATACCATTTTAGCTGTTACCATTTTTCCCCGAAAATAAGATATTGTGCATGTTTTTTTATGCAATTCAGAGTTTGGCTCCTTATGCTGATGTTTGTGATGAAATCAGTACAGTATATTAATAAATGTTTATTTTTTTGATCAACAATAAATGTGAATTCTAGTACTTAAAAAATAAGACATCCCCTAAAAATAAGTATTAACTTGTCCTTATGAGCAAAATTTAATATAAGACACTAAGTCATATTTTCGGGGAAACAGGGTATTTAGTTCTGTTAAACAATTAAATATTAAAACCTCAGTAAATATGGAATAACAAATGACAAAACAGCACAAGGCACCTCTTAAATTGCCAGAAATTCCATCAGCCGCTCTGGTCTACTGCAGCCAATTAGTGGCTTTAATCGGCATCCTACTGGCATCAGTCAGTGCTGAATCATGATGCCAATAGTATGGCATACATACCACTGCCTGCAGCAGTGCCCAAGAAATGGAAATAGACATGCTGATTTACATTAAAGGCTACATGTCCCATTAGAACTGCGCCACTTTTTTAGTGTATTTTGCGCCAAAAACTGTTGACGCCCTGTTCTCTATAAAATGAACTGTAGTACACCAACGCTAGGCACATTATACACCAGGCACGACACATTTGAATGTACTTAAAATAGGTGCATCAAATATGCTAGCAATGATATGCTGTTTGCCCAATTTATGTTATACGCCTAGATTAGGTGCATCAATTATACTATGCACGGTGTACCAGATTTTTGACAGGTTCTTTCATTCAGGCACATTATACACTCATTTAATGCCTTTCTTTTTTGACACGTCACCCTAAGTGAATAACTATGAACAGTCACATAGGCAAGAGGTTAGGGGTCTTCTCAGTATTTGCAGTAGCATCCATTGGTATTTTTCAAATAAGGCAATTTATTTAATGTGGTCTGTCCCATGACACCTTCTCTTTATAAGAAGCATATTCTGAGTTTACAATCAATTATTTACAATATACTTTCTCCATATGATTAGCATAAGTTGCAAATATATTTGCCAAAATTACACAACTAAATTTGCTTCTTCTAATTCTGTATTCTGTTCAGCTTGTTTTCTAAGCAGAAAACAGAATTTATAACCCATGTCTGGGAGTGATGCCACTTCTAATCAGCATACTTATAAATGTGGAATAAAGGTTGAATGGGCATTTTAATTAACTGAAGTATGTCTACATGTATATATCAACCTCTACATTTCCATTTAGTAATATCTATTTTGTGTTTTCTGTGTTGCTGCTAAGATAAATAAGCTTACAACCCTAAGGCCGATGTCACACACAAAACTTCTGACCCTCATTGGCCTTTTTTTTTTTTTTTCTGCCTTTCTTATGATATTTTTTGCAGTGTTTTTTGTTATTGTTCAATGTCTAGAGTGCATTATTAAATGCATTATATATATATGATGTTTTGTATCTTTTGAATATCATGACTAGAGATCGGCGAATCGATTCTAACGAAGTGGAATTCGTTTAGAATTTCAGGAAACTTCGATTCTGAACAAAGTCGAAGTTTGGGGTGATTCGCGGGAACGAAGCGTGTTTTTAATTGATAAAATGGCCGCAAGCACATGGCGTGACATGGGGCAAAGAACTCTGGGAGGAAGAATGGAGTAGCCTAAATGACATGTGCAGAGATGAAGCCAATCAGAGACCGGCGGGATTCTGTGACGTCACCGCACTATATAAGTCCGGACGCGACGCTGGTTGCTCACACTCCTCTCTCTGTGCCGTGCTGCTGCAGAGATCTCCCATAAAATAAATTTGTTTTTAACAGCGATTTTTTTGGGGGGTGTCACTTCTTTTATCAGAGACTGCTCCTCTTCCGTTATAATTTTGATTCAGTTTGTAGGGTATTGTAATTAAAGTCCAGTGTGGGTCCAATTCTGCTCCATATACATTTTAATGCTATCTAGTCAGTTCTGGAGCACAAGGGTTGTCTACGCGTGTTTGTGCTTTTGTTGCCAGTAAAAGAAACAACGTTAATAAATAAGTTAATTTTTTGCTGCTGATTTCTGTAGCACAATTTATATCCAAGGGTTAATTAAGCGTTTGTGCTTTTGTAGTCAGTAAAATAAACAGTGTTTTTAAACGCCAAAGACGAGGAAATTTTTCCTGGTGATTTCTGTAGCATAATTTATATCCGAGGGTTAATTGAGCGTGATTGTTCTTTATTATTCAGTAAAATACACGGCGTTTTAACACGCCACATACCAGTTAATTTTTTCCTGGTGATTTCTGTAGCACAATTTATATCCAAGGGTTATTTAAGCCTGCTTGTGCTTTCTTATTCAGTAAATACACAGCGTTTTTACACGCCACATAGCAGTTAATTTTTTGCTGCTGGTTTCTGTAGCGCAATTTATATCCGAGGGTTAATTAAGCGTTTGTGCTTTTGTAGTCAATAAAATAAACTGTGTTTTTTTTTGTATGACTGTATTTTATTGAAATACAAAGTCAACAAGGGTACACTGACACATTTTTCGAAGTACACAGAGACAACATTCAAATATAGAAATAGGAACGACAATATTATCATAGGTAACTTGTAAGCAAACAGTTGTCCCAACCTCCTTTTCTTTACAACCCCCACCATCTCTTAAATCTAACTCGAGGAATAGGACTCCAGTCAGTCGACTTCTTAGTCAGTGTAAACATGACAGCATTTCAAATTTCCGTTACTAATATAACTCTGAATACCATTATAAGTGAAACTAGGAAGCTACCCTCGCGACTTTAGTTTATAACACATAATAACAATAATAACCACTATAACCTAAGATAATCAATAAGGACCTCACAGAAACATTAGGAAAGACACAAAAGACAAACAATGGGGGAGGAACCATTCCTTATCATCTTGAAGACACTAATTAGGCAATACCGGATTGGATAGAGTAGACGTCCCATGGGGCCCAGATCTTAAAAAATGTATCCACCTGATTATTGAGGAGAGTTGTAAGATATTCCATTCTGCGCACATCTTGTATCCGTTGAAAAAGATCATTGTTAGAGGGAGGAAGGGGGGATTTCCAGCACCTAGCAATCAGGCATCTGGCTGCCGTTAAGATATGTAACGCCAGCTGCATCTCAGCCTTACCTACAGATTGAGGTATCAAATTTAACAAGAAAAACTTCGGGTCTAAGGAAGATTGTAGACCTATCACCTCACGTAGGAGATTACGCGCCCTTTCTCCAAAACGGCTGAATATGCACACAGTCCCAATAAATATGTAAAAGATGTGCGCCCCCCATTCCGACATCTCCAACAATGATCAGATACTGCAGGATTGAATTTATGCATCAACGTTGGGGTATGATACCAGAAGTACATTATCTTGTACTGGTTCTCTTTATAGAGCGCACAAATAGATGTTTTGGATGCTCTCCTCCAGATGGTCTTCCACTCCAACAAAGAGATATCCATTCCCACATGCCTATCCCACTTATCCATATACTTATGTCTCGGAAGATTCTCTGGATCTGGGATACACAATGTCTGGTAAATAGCAGAGAGGAGTCCCTTGGTGGACGTGCCTGTCTTACATAACTGCTCAAAGCTAGTTGGGGATGAAACCCTATCAGTCTGGAGCACCTGACGCATAAAATGACCAATTTGAGGATATGAGTAGAACCTCTGGTCTGACAATCCAAAGGACGACTTGATATCCTCAAAAGACATTAGTTTCCTAGTTCTAAAGTCTACTATGTCCGCAAACCTAAATAGGCGTTTGTCAAACCAAGGCTTGAAGCTCATGACTGACAAACTATCCGGCAAAAGAGGATGGAACAGAAAAGACGTCATAGGCGAAGCTTCAGAGCATAATAGAAAGCGCTTGGAGCAGATTCGCCAAATGTTCCTCAAAAGAGTCATAGGACCCAGAAGCTTCTTGTCCAGGTGCACCTCAGAAGTGTTCCATATCAGTGAGTTAGGGTGCACAGGAGCCAACCAAAGTTTCTCAATCTCTACCCAGACCATATAAGCAAACAAGGATGACCATCCTGGGATTCTCCGTAATTGAGCCGCCCAGAAATATTTAATTATATCTGGGACCCCTAAACCTCCCGCCGACCTTGGCGCCAGTAGGACACTCTTCGGGACCCCATGCCTTTTTCGCGCCCAGATAAACTGTATGATAGCTGCTTGCATAGCCCTGAGCTCCCGCATAGGAACCTGAACGGGAAGAGATTCAAAAAAAATAAAGCAATTTGGGAAGGATCATCATCTTTATAGATGCAATCCTCCCAAACCAAGAAAGAGGTAAATGATGCCATTTGTCCAGTAATTTCTTAATTTCCGCAAATAGTTTAGGATAATTTTGTCTATATACTGTAGTATACAAATCCATCAAATGGACCCCGAGGTATTTTATCGCCTCTGTTTACCAATTATAAGGAAAGTTGGTCTGTAGGGAGACAATTTGGGAATCCGGTATGTTAATAGGCAGGGCTTCTGTTTTTTTTGTGTTCACCTTGTACCCAGACAACCTTCCAAAGTCCCTTAACAGGGAGTGAAGGTTAGGCAATGTCGTATGTAGGGAGGTCAGGGACAGAAGAACGTCATCAGGAAACAATGAAAGTTTGAATTCTCTATTGTGTACTACTCCGGGTTCATGCGAATTGCTGCTGCTAGAGGTTCAATGGACATTACAAATAAGAGCGGGGAATGCCTAGTTCCATTCATAATAGGAAAGGGTGTTGACATACTGTGAGGCAATCGAATTGTGGCCGTTGGACGTTTGTACAAACTTCATATTGCTTCCAGATATGGACCCTGCAAGCCATACACTCCCAATATTGTGAATAAAAAGGACCAATTTAAGCGATCAAACGCTTTTTCTGCGTCTAAGCTCAAAAAAAGAGCCGATTTATCCCATTTATTGACAATCTCTATCAGGTCCAAGGCCCTCCGGGTATTGTCAGCACCCTGCCTGCCTACCACAAAGCCCACTTGATCTTTATGAATCAGCGTGGGGAGCTAGGGGGGCAGTTGATCTGCCAGGAGCTTCGTAAAGATCTTCAAGTCTGAATTTAGCAGGGCTATAGGCCTATAGTTTGCCAGTTCCGTCTGGTCTCTATCCGGTTTGGTGATGAGAGTGATATATAGGTGGGACATAGTAGTTGGTATTGGGGATCCTTGTAGAAACGAATTATATAAAGCCGTCATATACTCTGATAGTTGGGGAAAATATGTTTGATAATATAAATATGTCAGCCCATCAGGACCGGGAGCTTTGCCGTTAGGCATGTTTTTCAAAATCCCCTCAATTTCCTCTGGCAGTATTGGGGCATTAAGCTCCGTCAACGCCTCTGGAGGGAGCTTAGAAAGATTGCATTTACCCAGTAAGTCATCAATCAAATCATTTCTGTGGATCGCGTTCGACGGCAACGTGTCAGGTAGAGAATAAAGAGCTGAAAAATAATTTCTAAAGACATGGGACATTGCATCTGGGTCATATACTAATGTACCCGAGTGGTCCTTTATAGCTTGAGGGGCTCCCCCGGTTAATTTGTTTCTTAATTGTCTAGCTAATAAAGTATGGGGTTTATTCCCCCTATCATAAAATTTTTGTTTGGAGTACATCAACAGCTTCTCCGTCCTATCCAATGCCAACATTTTCAGCTGATGTCTCACAGCCACTATGCGGTGGAGGAGCGGTCTGGAGGGCCTATTGTGTAGTCTAGTTTCTAAACCCTTCAACTGTTGCATAAGCATTTCCATTTGCGCTCCCCTATCCCTTTTAATACGGGAACCCAGGGCTATGCAGCATCCCCTAACTACCGCCTTGTGTGCCTCCCATAGTGTAGCTACAGATGACACCGAACCTTCATTAGCCGCAAAATACTCCGTGAAACAAGATCTCACCTCATCTCGTAGTTCCCGCTTTTTGAGTAGGCTTTCATTCAATCGGCAATGGCATTTTCTACTGCCAGCCAGCCCAGGGCTCAAGGAAAGGGTCACCGGTCACTGGTCTGACCACGTAATAGCACCCACATCTGATTAGACTGCTTTTCTCAAAGCCAAAATGTTCCCAAAAAAATAGTCTATACAGGTATGCGACCCATGTGGCGGGGAATAAAATGAAAATGCCCTACCTGTGGGATGATGCACACGCCAAAGATCGAACAACGCATGGGAACGAATTAACTTATGAAATTCCCTATAGAGCCCCCGCTGCGTCCGTGACAGTGGTGTGTCCTTGACTTGCAACCTGCCAATGGAATCTGAAAAAGAGACATTAAAGTCCCCTCCCACTAGCACCAAAGCCGGCAATAACCGGGATACCCTAGATAACACCCATTTGAGAAACCTAATTTGAGAACTATTAGGCGCATATAAGTTACACAGCACAATTGGAGATCCTCCAAGAAGACCCTGAAGGATTACATATCTACCATGAGCATCCAGAGTAACATGTTGGACACGTTCTGGAGAGCAAGATAGCTACCCCTGCCTCCTTCCGTGATTGCGAGGCAACATAGGCATGTGGGAAGAGTCCCCTGACAAAAGGGAAACTTCCCTCCCAGTTAAAATGCTTCTCGTGTATGAATACAATATCTACTTTTAAAGATTTCAATTCAGTGTATAAGAGACGCCTCTTGACATCGGAGTTAAGGCCCTTCACATTAAGTGATATAAGCTTAGCCATGAGGGAAATAAGTTAAGGACCTCTGATTAAGACTCCGGTCTCTGTTTGGGAAAAAGTGGTTCCAGACATGACACACTAGGGATGGGGAACACAACAAATTAACACTTAAGAAACAGACATAAAGCATATTATGAACATTGAAAAGTGATACCTGAGGAACAAGCATCACTATTGAAAACACCAGGACTGCTCACAGCCTGGGGAGGTTTGAGCTCAAAAGTCGTGCAGCTACCTCCACAGTTCGGAGAGACCTATATTATAGGTCAACCTGAGTGGGGAAAGTTGTCAGATGCAGCCTCAATGGGACAACCCCAAAGCTCGGCCCTTATGAACGCTATATAGAGAAGGAGAGAAGTGGAATGAAGTGGGAGAGGAGGGAGAGGGGGAGGGGGAGAGGAGAGAAAGGGAAAAAAAAGATTAAAAAAAAAAGAGGGGGGGAGGAAGAGGATGAGGAGAGGGGAGAAGTAGAAGGGGGGGAGGGGGAGAAAGGGGGGAGAGGGATCTCTCCTTTCTTGCAGGACACTAAGTAAGACGCGTTAAGATAATTGTATAACAATGAAACCATGGCAAAAATCGGCAGCAATGAAATTAGGATTCAAGGATCTGTCCGGGATGGATCATCCCTGACCCTCTGGAGTGGCAGGAGATCTTGGCGATCTAGGTGTAGAAGGAAGCTTTCGCCGCTTTTGGACGACTCCAGACTGGAGGTGGAGCAGGATGGGGTGTCTCTAATTACCAGTCCGGGATGTCCGGGGTTACCAGTCCCAAAGCTTTACAAAATGATGGGAGGTCCGCATGTGCACGGAGATACGAGGATCTGCCATTTTTGGTCGCCGTCAACGAAAAGGGGAACCCCCACCGATATGGAATTCCATTATCCTTAAGGAGTGAAAAGAGTGGTCTCAAACAGCGCCTTTTTTGAAGCGTGACCCAAGCTAGATCAGGATAGGGCTGTATCTGAGTGTCTCCGTACATCACTTCCTTTTGTAATTTAGCTTTGGACATAATTCTTTCTTTAACGGAAAAACTATGCACACAGCAGATCACATCTCTTGGTTTGCCGGATATATCCTTAACCCTCAGAGCCCGATGCACCTTGTCAAGCTGTATATAATTGGTGGCTGGTTCTCCCAATAAGTTGTCAAACACCTCATTCGATACGGAGTGGAGATCCTCTTTCTCCTTGGACTCCGGCAGTCCTTTAATTCGGATGTTATTTCTCCTTCCTCAGTAGTCAAGGTCTTCTAAGTGGCGTGAGCTCTCCCGCAGAGCTTGATCTTGGTTATTGACAGTGAGATGTAGGTGTGAGATATATCGCCGGGTCTCATCATGGGATTCTTCCAGGTTGTCAACTCTATCTACCATGTGTGTCAGGTTCTGTTTCATTGAGGCAATCTCCATTTTACACGCTACTTTCACCTCCATGACTAGACCCTTAAAATCTTCTCTAGTAGGGATGGTTTTTAAGTAAGCTTTCCAGTCCATATCCTCTAAACTCGGCGACATTTTCCCCCTGCCTCTTTCAACAATGGCGCTCCTGCTAGAGGATCCAGATTCCCCAAAAGCTCCGCTATTTACTGATAAAAATGCGGCGCATGCAGATTCCTCCTGTGGGATTGGACCTGGGGTGGATCTAGTAAGAGACATGTCTGTCAGTTTGCGCTGTGTACTCACAGCTTTTTGAGCTTTGGAAGGCATGTTGCTATATTGCAGAAATGGCAAGCAGGAGAAGCAGGTTGCACCTCACAGCCAGAGGCCCAAAGCTGCTAGGTGGCAATGGATATAGCAAAGAGTCTGTAGGAATCAGTGTCTCTGATACACAGGCAGGCTACCGAGCTTCAAAGCCTTTCTAGCAATAGGGGCTGTGTTATTCAGTCTCAGAGTCCAGAACAGGGATTTCCACTCAGCCAGAGAAGGTTCTAGGGATATATCTGCCTCCTGGTCTCTGCAAAGGGTGAGGTAGGATAGGACGTTCCCATACCGGGCCGCCAAGTGCAGTTACTGGGAGTATCGGCCCCAAAATGGCCACCGCCTCCCAAGCGCCAGGTACCTGTCCTGCCAACTGGCTGATCGCCGATCTCTCCCGTCGTGGAGTGGAAGCTGTGGGCTGCAACTCTTCAGCTGGACCGAGGTTCTCCTTTGCCTGCTCCCCGCTGTTGCCACCCGCCAGTTCGCGGGCTTTTCTCTCAGCCACGTGTGTCTTCCCGGAAGTTGCGCCGCGCCTCTCTCCCTGATGCCACAGGCCACAGCTTCAAGTCTCCTGACACTCCGCACCCGACACCCTGCACAAGATACTGGTCTATCTCGGGTGATTCCGGGGTATTCCGCCATCCTTCCCTGCTATTTTGGGGTCACTGCTGCCAGGTTTAAGCCCGTTCCACCATGTCCATGTGTCTAGGGCCCGCAGAGCTCCAGAGTTACATGGCCATCTTGGGCAGCAGCCAGACATGCCCCCCCCAAAAAGGGGGTTTTTTTAAACCCAAAGACGGGGACTTTTTTCCCCGGGTGATTTCTGTAGCAAATTTTATTCCGAGGGTTAATTGAGCGTTTTTGGGTGCTTTATTATTCAGTAAATAACAGATTTTAACACGCCACAAACCATTTTAATTTTTGCTGCGTTTCTGTAGCGCAATTTATATCCGAGGTTAATTAAGCTGTTTGTGCTTTCTATTCAGTAAAAAAACCCGCGTTTTTTTACGCCCATACCTTTAATTTTTTGCTGTGATTTCTGTAGCGCAATTTTATCCGAGGGTTAATTAAGCTGTTTTTTGCTTTCTTATCAGAAAAATACACAGCGTTTTACCCACATCCCATTTAAATTTTTTTTCCGGTGATTTCTGTAGCGAATTTATATGCAAGGGTTACCCAAGCCTGTTTTTGGGGTTCATTTGGAGCAAATGCATTTGTTATTTACATAACAGATACTTATTAAACAAGTCTGTAAATTTTTAATAAAAAAGTATGTCAGACAGAGAGGGGGCAGGCTCTTCACATGCGAGGGCAAAGGGACAAACATTCCTGGAGCAGGACAGGTCACAGCACAGTAAGGGGACACGCAGCAGGGGTCACCGGGGAGGCCAGAACTGCCGGGGGTCATTACACCCCCCGTGTTGACCACAACCCAAAGGTTCTTTATTGGTTTACTAGGTCATCCAGTTCCCCCAATACATTGACAACCCCCAAACCCAAAAGTCGGTGGGAAAATCAGCCAAAACCCCTTTGTTGGCATGGCCTGGGACGGGGCAGCGGCCCCCACCTGTCCCCAACCTGCCTCGTCCCATCCCGTTCCCTCAGCCAGAGATCTACTATTTTTGGGCTGGGGTCAGCGCCACTAACACGAGGATGAAC
This sequence comes from Phyllomedusa bahiana, assembly GCA_025379985.1. NCBI lineage: Eukaryota > Metazoa > Chordata > Amphibia > Anura > Hylidae > Phyllomedusa > Phyllomedusa bahiana. The sequence goes on along the minus strand of JAODAL010023813.1, from coordinate 520 downwards.
AATTTGAGGGGTCAGCACTACTTGGCATAAAAAAAAAAAAGGGGCCGATATCCCCTGCTTTTTTGCAGTAGGGGGCAAAGTAGGATGTGGAGAGTGGGATGGAAGGGGCATTTTTGAGGGTCAGCCTCTTCATACCAAGACCATTGAGGGGGACACAGTGAAAACCAACAAAATCGATGATGATGAGCCGACCGCACTTGGGAGCCGGGGAAAACAAGGGGTTTTCATCGTAGGAAAAAGGGGTTCACTTGTGCTAGTCAGCGGGCCCGCCAGCAAGTGGTAATGGGCCGTGAGTCAGCAGGGTACAGCAGTGCGAGGGCGGGGGCCAAAGGCCACGGGGTTTGAAAACCCACTTCGCGGGCCAAGAAAGTATGGCAAGGGGGCCCAGCGAGCCCCGCCGGCGGGGAGTAGTCACTCATCGGGCTTCTGGTAAAAACCGATATCGGCGGGGTGGCATCCTTTGCAAGACACCGGGGGAGCTGAATAGGGTATATGTAAATCGGGACAAAAGTGAAAAAGC
>JAODAL010023812.1:0-61894 GCA_025379985.1 Phyllomedusa bahiana | reverse complement strand
AAAAATCACGGGTAAAAAGGGAGGCACACTGGCTACAGGGGGGGGCATCTCTGGCTACGGGGGTGGGCATTTTGGCTACGGGTGGCATCAGGCTACAGGGGGGCACACTGGCTGCAATGGGGCATCACTGGCTACAAGGGGGCCAACGGCTACAAGGGGGCACATGGCTATAAGGGGGGAAACACTGGCTACAAGGGGGCACCCTGGCTACAATGAGGGCACACTGGCTACAATGAGGGCACACTGGCTACAAGGGGGTATCCTGGCTACAATGGATGCACCCTGGCTACAATGGGGGCACACTGGCTACAATGGGGGCATCACTGGCTACAATGGGGGCATCCTGGCTACATGGGGGCATCCTGGCTACAAGGGGGCATCCTGGCTACAATGGGGCACACTGGCTACAATGGGGCATCACGGCTGCAAGGGGCGCATCACTGGCTACAATGGAGGCACACTGCTACGGGGTGGGCATCTCTGGCTACAGGGGTGGGAAATCACTGGCTACAGGGTGGGCATCACTATCTACAGGGGGGGCATCACTGGCTACAGGGGGCATCACTGGCTACAATGGGGAATCACTGGCTACAATGGGGGCATCATTGGCTACAAGGGGTCATCTACTGGCTACAGGGGGCATCTCTGGCTACAGGGGCATCACTGGCTACAATGGGGGCAACACTAGCTACAAGGGGGGCATATCTGGCTACAGGGGGCATCACTGGTTACAGGGGGCATCACTGGTTACAGGGGGCAACTACTGATAACAGGGGGCATCAACTGATAACAGGGGGGGAACCACTGGCGACAGGGGGTATCGCTGGCTACAGGGGGCTTACTACTGGCTATAGGGGGCTACTACATGGCAAACAGGGGCTATTTACATGGCTACCATATGAGATGCTATAGATGGGGGGTTTGTTTTAGAGATAGGAATTGGTTGGAAAATGCTGAATAAAGGGAGGATCTTTTAAAAATTGGTTTTTGTTAATTTTCACATGAAAGGGGTCGGATTTGTCGCATGGCTCTGGACAATGGAGAAGAAGAAAGAGAACAACTCTTCAGAGACTCTCCTTGAGTACTAGATATAACTTTACTGTAATCATTTATATGTGCTGAGAGCCGTGTACAGCGGTATCCATCAAATTGTATGAGGTCACTGTATGCCGTGATATTTTGAAGTATAATGGTTTGTATCAGTAATGGTCAGATTGTATTATTCAGTCACTAAGTGCTGGGGATATGTGGTCACAGTGTGTCTGTATTAGGTCACTATGTGGTGATATGTGGTCATGGGTGTGGGTATTTATTCGGTCACGTGGTGCTGGTGATATGTGTCTTTAGTGTCTTGGATTTCTGGTTGGTGTAGCAGTTTTTTTTGGTAACTGTATGACTATTATCTAGTAATTTTATATGTAGCATATTGTGGTAAAGCTTTTTGTATATTTAGATTTGGTTGATGGTGATGCACTGTGTTTCATTGTGGCACATTATGTTACATGGGGGGGGTGGGGGAGGGCGAAATTTCTTTACCTCGCCCTGAGTGAAATTTAGCCTAGGAACTGCCCTGGTGACACCCCCCCAAAAATTGCTGTATAAAAGTGAGTTCTTTAGTATGAGACATCATAAGCAGCGGCGGCGGCAGAACTTTCCAAACACAGCACAGTGAGAAGAGTGTGAGGAGCGAGCATGGCACCTGGACTTTTATAGTGCGGTGACGTCACAGAACCCCGCCGGTCTCTGTTTGGCTTCATCTCTGCACATGTCATGTAGGCTACGCCTTTCTTCCCCCCAGACTTCTTTGCCCATGTAACGCCATGTGCTCGCAGCCATTTTATCAATCAAAAAGCACGCTTCGTTCCCGCGAATCACCCCAAACTTCGACTTCGTTCAGAATCGAAGTTTTCCTGAAATTCTAAACTAATTCCACTTTGTTAGAATCGATTCGCCCATCTCTAATTATAATTTCCAGTGTTGTATCACAATTTATAATCACACAGGCTTGCATACCTCTGTATATCTCTCAAGCCTTCAGACTTCACTTTATTTACGACCTAAGGGGGCTGCATCGTCTGGTTTTGAGTGATTCTGTATTTTCTTATCTTAGTCTCAGGGAGCTGGCCCCTCCATGATACAAGATGAGGTAATACAAAAGAACTTTGTATTCTAAGTGGACACAATACGTAGGTTGTGTCTGCCAGTTTTTTTTCATTTAAAGACTTATAAAACCAGGATGGCTTATGGTGATTTTTTAGAGGCTCTTGTTCCCATTGTTGAGGACGCTTAACATTGCTGATGGTCACCTGGAGTTCCCTGTTCTCGCCATTAAGCTTCTCTGGTTGAAGTCATAAGGACAGGTGAAGTCAACTCTAAGGTGAAATTTGTTTTGCAAGTATTTAACCTTTGTGAATACATATTTAGCAAAACTGTATCCAATGTCACACTATTTTCTGTAACCAGTTTATTCTATCACTTATATGTTATATTTGATCATAATTGATTGATTCCTATGTTAAATAAAATTGTGTTGTACCCAGTTCATAAAGGGTTAACAAAGAATTTGTTTGCATTAAAGCGAAAAGACCAGTGTTTCCCCGTGAGTGTGATGTGACCCCATGAGTATGATGTGATGGGCCCTATGTCTGTGATGTGATTTGTGTCTATGTTGTTTGTTTTATGTTTATTGTTGTTATGTCTATTGCGCATCGCGACTAACTTGTTGACATTTTTGGATACTATATGGTCAATGTTATATTGCATGATAAGTTGTGTCTTTTCTTTGTGGCATGTTAATCTGTCTCTATATAGGAAAAAGGCCTGAGTAAAGATTTAAAAATACTCTAGGGCTAATATCAATAATTGATTGATTAGCTAATTGTCAAACAAGATGCCACGAGGTAGTGAAGGTTAAAGGTTTTATTCTAATATCCCGTGAAAGAATATTTGGAGAGGGCAGGAACAGTTTCCATATCTTTTGGTTTATAAACAGTAAAGCGATTGATTCTGTTTTGGTTCGGCCCATACAGATGGGTGGGTGATCTTTTACTTTCATGACATTATTGGGATTTGTTATGAGAAGGTAAATGCTGAAGAAAAATCATGACTTATGTAAACATATTGCATTACACAAATGGGAACAGGAATCAGGAAAAATCTAGTGATATTAGTTTATAACACCTATGATCTGCTGTGCAATCCAGTATGAGGAGGAAAAGGTTTTGGTATTTTTGTGCCCTGATATTAGTTTAAACGCTAATAATAAAGTTTTCTAATTATGGTTACCCTACAAACTGTAATATTTTCCGTGATAAGAAGGTTGATTTGTGGAACAGAAAGAAGAAAGGTGTTTTTTCCTTTTCCCTTGTTATGTCAGGAAACTGCAAAGGCCAATATAGGCAGAGGGTTTTATTTTTAAATAAGTTGGAGTGACAAAACCCAGTGTGATATTTCTTGCTATGAGACTTTAATTTATTGAAGGGTGGTGAGGATCCAACGGAGGAAGTAACCAGATGGACACTGCTCCTGACCTACTGCTGTTAAGTGACCGAGACTAGAGTGCTGCTACGTCCACCAACCAAAGTGTCATGTCCCCCGTCCCCCCACACGCAGCCTCACTATATGTGATACTTGCAATGAATGGAGTCCTTGTTGATTACCAGCAAAGATTCAAGTTTGTTTTTGAATTTCATCTTCAGTATGTGCAGATTTCAAAAGAGCCTGAAGAAACAGAGATGGATGTCTGCAAAGGTGCCAAGCCCAAGACAACCCTGCACTGCTACAGAGATGAATGTCTTCAAAGCTGACAAGGAGATGCTCAAGACAAACCAGCATTACCACTGACTGCCATATCTGACCACAAAGGGGCTCTAATGTTTGCACCAGCACTGCTACCGGCAAAGGGCTCTAATGTCGCAACCTCCTGTCCTATCATCACAGTAAAAGATGGAGACAGACCGTTTGTTATATTGTTCAACCGGGGAAGGGGGTAATCAGGACACAATAATCCCTGCATCAAAGACTTTTGTAACTTTCAGTTCTAAGAAGACCTAGAAGAGGACAGAGACTGCTACAGAATAAAGAGAGACTTTTCCATCGCTTTGATTGTCAAACACACAGAGCTATTTTTTTTTTGCTTTTACAATTTTTGTTTTCAGCCTAGAATCATGGTCAATGTGGTTTTCTGCACATAGCAACAGAAAAGGGTAACAGTGAATTAGTTCCCTGAGCAAACTAGGGGTGAGAGTTGAAACTTTATTGATTGTTTGAAAGGTCCATAATAGGGCAACTTTGGTGTAAGAACTCACATGGACCCCCACATGTCTACAGAAATGTTTAGATATAGGAGTGAAAAAGAATGTTGATGGTGTTAGAAGAGTATATAGCAAATTCATGCTTATAAAATGGTGGAGTTGTCTGTTTTCTTTATGTTCTTTGTTATTTCCCCAGGATATCCTGAGTGTATGACTTCAAATAGTCAAGGGTGGATTGTAATGCCAGTGAAATATGTGACTATTTGATGTCATAATTTCCATTTCTTGTATATTAAACTAATTATAATTTCCAGTGTTGTATCACAAGTTAAAATCACACAGGCTTGCATACCTCTGTATATCTCTCAAGCCTACAGACTTCACTTAATTTACGACCTAAGGGGGCTGCATCGTCTGGTTCCGAGTGATTCTGTATTTTCTTATCTTAGTCTCAGGGAGCTGGCCCCTCCATGATACAAGATGATACATGATAAAAGAACTTTGTATTCTAAGTGGACACAATACGTAGGTTGTGTCTGCCAGTTTTTTTTGTTTAAAGACTTATAAAACCAGGATGGCTTATGGTGATTTTTTAGAGGCTCTTGTTCCCATTGTTGAGGACGCTTAACATTGGTGATGGTCCCTGGAGTTCCCTGTTCTCGCCATTAAGCCTCTCTGGTTGAAGTCATAAGGACAGGTGAAGTCAACTCTAAGGTGAAGTTTGTTTTGTAAGTATTTAACCTTTGTGAATACATATTTAGCAAAACTGTACCCAATGTCACACTATTTTCTATAACCAGTTTATTCTATCACTTATATGTTATATTTGATCATAATTGATTGATTCCTATGTTAAATAAAATTGTGTTGTACCCTGACTGACTGACCTTCTTTAAAGCTGTACCTAGAACCTGTATTAAAAAAACTTGGCAAAACACCCAGACCAGTTGGCCTCCCAACATTCGTGCATCCTGCGCTCCGCAAGAGAATTTTGAAGTGGGGACATTGTTCTCTAGTTGCCGGCAACCCAGGTGCCGGCAAGACGTTTCTTCTGATCTCTCGTTGTTACTGGTGGCTGGACCTTGCGAAGGACGTCAGGGAATTCGTGGAACTCCTGTGTTATTTGTGCCCGTGACAAGACTCCTCGCCACAAACCCTCTGGTCTGCTGCAACCACTGCCTATCCCCAGTACTCCTTGGTCACATGTGGCGATGGACTTCATCACCAACCTCCCTCCTTCTTCGGGTAACACAGTCATCTGGGTGGTCACGGACCATTTTTTTAAAATGGCGCATTTCGTCCCCTTGCCAGGTTTACCGTCAGCTCCTCGCCTGGCCAACCTATTTTTTCAGCACATCTTCCGTCTGCATGGTCTTCCTCAGCATATTGTTTCGGATCGGGGGGTCCAGTTCGTTTCCAGGTTCTGGCGGTCCCTCTGCTCTCAGTTACGGATGAACCTGGATTTCTCCTCAGCTTACCACCCTCGGACGAATGGCCAAGTGGAGAGAGTCAACCAGGTCCTTGGTGGTTATTTGTGTCACTTTGTCTCGGCTCGACAGGATGACTGGGCCAGCTTACTTTCTTGGGCAGAGTTTTTGTATAACTCCTTGGACTCTGAGTCAGCAGGCGCTTCTCCCTTCTATATTGTGTATGGCCAGCATCCCCGCCCTCCGCTCCTGTTATTATCCTCGTCCGAGGTTCCCACAGCTGATGCCTTGGTCCGGGATTTGATGACCATTTGGGACCAGACGCGCCAGTCTCTGCATCAAGCTTCCATACACATGAAGTTGCAAGCTGACAAAAGTAGAAGGCCTCCTCCAGTCTTCTCCCCGGGTGATTAAGTTTGGCTGTCCGCTAAATATATTTGGCTCAAGGTCCCCAGCTACAAACTAAGACCCCGTTACCTATGTCCATTCGAAGTTCTCAAGCGCATCAACCCGGTGGCCTATAAACTCCGGCTTCCGCCTGCCATGCGCATTCCCAACTCCTTCCATGTCTCCTTGTTAAAACCTGTTGTCCTGAATCATTTTTCCCGGAGGACTGCCCATCCATCTTCCGTAGCTGAGTCCACCAATATTTTTGCGATAAAAGAAATCTTGGACGTGAAGATGATCAGGGGTAAACACCACTTCCTGATTGACTGGAAGGGATTCGGGCCTGAAGAGAGGTCATGGGAGCCGGAGGCCAACATCTTGAACCGTGAGTTGGTGCAGAAATTTCTCCGGGCCAGAAAGAAGGGGAAGCCAAAGGGGAGGGGTACTGCAGGCACCCCTGCAGGCACCCCCGGTCCCAGAGTAACGGGCACCGCGCTCCGTGGTGCGGGCCGCTGCCGCACATACTCACCCTAGCGCGCTCCTGTGCTTCCGCGTCCTCCTGCCGGTCGCTGCATGCGTCCGGCTACCTAGGGCGCGCGCGCCGGCTCGCTCTGGTTTGAAGGGCCAGTGCGCGGGTAATTGGTCTTGCCGGCCACTGACCCTATTTAAGGGTTTCACTTCCTCCAAGCCCTTGTTGGACCTTCACAGCTCTTGCCTTCAGAGCTAGCCTACCGCTAGTGTTTTCTGTATACTGTTCTGTTGGTTCCTATCGTCTGTCCATAGACCTTCGCTGCCTGACCTGTCCTGTCCACCTGCCTTGTCTCCAAGTCGCCCGTCGACCCTGACCCTCCTCGCACCTTGGCTGCCTCCGCAAGCTAGTCGCGTCTGGGGTAGCGTCTTGGTGGAATCCCGCCACAGCTTTTCGGTGGGCTCTGGTGAAGACCGGGACCCACTTAGATTCCGCTCCCAGGCGCGGCTTACGCCATTGCTTGCGGGGGGTCCAGTGGATCCACATCCTGCCGGGCGTAACATATGTGTCTTTTGATTCATTGTTCATCCCAGTAAATTGTAAAATTATGCACATGAAACATACATTACACACAGAATTGACGTACAGTTATGCATTGCAAAATGCATCAAATGACAAATAAAAAAACAAAACCTTGTGCACTAATGGTGCATATTGCCATAGGGAGCAATGAGATTGAATCGTGCTCTATGCTTTGTTTGCTTAGCCTTACTTTAACTGAAAAATTAGTATGTACAAAAGGTTTTCAATATATGTTAATCTTATCCTTTAATTGTCTGTAAACTAGAATATTTTACATATAGGCCATTTGAACTGTCAATTATACAAACTCAGGAAAGCCAAGCGAAAGAATTTGTAACATTATTTTATTAATGTAAAATTGGATAAAAACAATAAATAAAAAAGAAAGCGACGGGATACTACTGATACATTTCTTGATGCACATTTTGATGCATAAAGCTCACAGAAAATGTGCATTTTTTGCATCAAAATAAACATTAAAACACATTGTGTGAATCTAGTCATAAGGGGTAGTCAGCAATTCTTTTAAAATATATTTTGTTGTTTTCAAACATAACTTGGTGTACAGAAGTAGGCGTGTACAACAATAATATTCAATAAAAGTATACGTTAATATTCCCAGTCTTGCATCATTTGCCTAAACCCGTAATATATTTCGGTTCAAGACATTGGGTCCTTTACACCTGAGAGAAAAAAAAACGCACAAAGGGGGAGACATTAACAAAAACCACTGTCTGACCTCATGCTGCTGCTGTGGCTGCTGCCGTGACCTCCACACTGTGTCATTGTCCCACTCTGTGGCCTACTCCTGTTTTTGCCACCTCCAGAATGTCATTGTGCCACTGTCTGACCTCATGCTGCTGCTGTGGCTGCTGCCGTGACCTACACACTGTGTCATTGTGCCACTGTCTGACCTCATGCTGCTGCTGTGGCTGCTGCTGTGACCTACACACTGTGTCATTGTCCCACTCTGTGGCCTACTCCTGTTTTTGCCACCTCCAGAATGTCATTGTGCCACTGCCTGACCTCATGCTGCTGTGGCTGCTGCCGTGACCTCCACACTGTGTCATTGTGCCACTGTCTGACCTCATGCTGCTGCTGTGGCTGCTGCTGTGACCTACACACTGTGTCATTGTCCCACTCTGTGGCCTACTCCTGTTTTTGCCACCTCCAGAATGTGATTGTGCCACTGTCTGACCTCATGCTGCTGCTGTGGCTGCTGCCGTGACCTCCACACTGTGTCATTGTCCCACTCTGTGGCCTACTCCTGTTTTTGCCACCTCCAGAATGTCATTGTGCCACTGCCTGACCTCCTGCTGCTGCTGTGGCTGCTGCCGTGACCTCCACACTGTGTCATTGTGCCACTGTCTGACCTCATGCTGCTGCTGTGGCTGCTGCCGTGACCTACACACTGTGTCATTGTGCCACTGTCTGACTTCATGCTGCTGCTGTGGCTGCTGCCGTGACCTACACACTGTGTCATTGTGCCACTGTCTGACTTCATGCTGCTGCTGTGGCTGCTGCCGTGACCTCCACACTGTGTCATTGTCCCACTCTGTGGCCTACTCCTGTTTTTGCCACCTCCAGAATGTTATTGTGCCACTGTCTGACCTCATGCTGCTGCTGTGGCTGCTGCCGTGACCTACACACTGTCATTGTGCCACTGTCTGACCTCATGCTGCTGTTGTGGCTGCTGCCGTGACCTACACACTGTGTCATTGTGCCACTGTCTGACCTCATGCTGCTGCTGTGGCTGCTACCGTGACCTCCACACTCTGTCATTGTGCCACTGTCTGACCTCATGCTGCTGCTGTGGCTGCTGCTGTGACCTACACACTGTGTCATTGTGCCACTGTCTGAACTCATGCTGCTGCTGTGGCTGATGCCGTGACCTACACACTCTGTCATTGTGCCACTGTCTGACCTCATGCTGCTGCTGCCGTGACCTCCACACTGTGTCATTGTGCCACTCTGTGACCTATTCCTGTTTTTGCCACCTCTAGAATTTCATTGTGCCACTGTCTGACCTCATGCTGCTGTGGCTGCGCCGTCACCTCCACACTCTGTCACTAATGTTGCCACCTGAGCTCTCAGCTTGTTTTTTTCCAGCTTTCTCTGGCATGACTTTATCAGGCAACATTCCCGCTTCAGTTTTTTGGTCAGTTTTGCCCTCTTAAGTGCCCAGGGAATTTTATAGTGAAGCGATTCTAAGAGCGGCGGCAGTCATCTGCGTGTCATACTAAAACACAACATTGTATGAAGACCAAACCAAGCTCCCTCTGCATATTTAAGCATTGCACAACATTCTACAGCACCCTGCAGGCTCTGTGCAGCCTGGAAATAGCTGTTTTTTTAATGTGATTCGTGCCAAAGTAATTCGGAACAAAGTTATTTTTTGCCGAGAAATTCGGCGAAGTGAACGAAACGAATTTCGGGAAATTCGCCCATCTCTAGAAACAACCATAGAAATCGACTGGCTTATCTGCATAGATACAAAGGTGTTGGATTTTGGTGCAATTTCCAATGGGACTGCAACCATCGTACTGCATAAGTGAATGGAGTGTAAGACTCGTGCTTCTGTTGAGTCTTTACTCATTAACTGTGTCACCTAAGAATCACTATCAAGACTTTTGATGATGTCACACTGCTGATGGTGGTCTCCGGTCTCTGCAGATGTAACAATAGATTTCAGGACTCACTAGTGATGTCAAACTGCTTTGTGATGTCACATTTTTTACTTGAGGACCCAGACATCTTGATTTCTTCAGTACATTTTCACTGACTGAAGTGAGAGGTGCCTTTTTTTTGTCTTGCGATCAGCAAACTTTTGCTTTTCTGTTCAGCATGAGTGTTAGAGCAGGAAAAAAAAGAAAAAAGATCTTTAACACAGACGAGACCGGGAGTAGGAGAAACAGGGAAGGTCTCTTATGTGAGAGAAAAGATGTCCTTTATTACAACTCAGAGGACATCAACAGGGAGAGGAAGCCGCTCAATGAAACATCTTCAGGGTTTAGAGTGGTGGCCTCAGATCCTGTCAGAAAAGGAAGAGAGAATACTCGAGAAACGAGGGCCAGAGATGAGGCCCTATTTAAAAGACGGAGATATGATGGCCCAGAAGTGGCTGCTGCCAAGGTCAATGGCAAGGCCCTGAAGAGCTCAAACAAAACCAAGACTGGTGCCATCAAGAGAAAACGTGATGCTGGAAAGGTGGAAGAAAAAGGAGCATTCACTGGAAGTAAAGGAAGCAGTAAGTTCTGCAAAGCTGTGGCCAAAAAATCAAGACTGGATTCCAACTTTTATTCAACAGCAGGTGAGTGAAACCAGGATATAACTGCAGCCAATAAATGGGATCATGTAGAACTAAGTGAACACATTACTAGGTGCTATTTGTCACGTATTTGGAAAACTACACTGAAATTGTGGCTTCTACTGGGAATCACAGACAGGATTTAGGACAGATGTCTGATGTTTTACCATTTGACCCTCTTACTCTCACCAGGAGAAGGCTTGGTCCAGTCAGCTCACATCTCATCGGCAGTAACAGACTCACTGTCCTTGAAAAGTTTCCTATTTCACAGGATGATTGGAAAAGGATCTTTTGGGAAGGTTTGTAACTTTTTTTTTTTCACTCCAATTTCCCTACTAATATGTTTATAGTGCTAGATACGTAGACGATGTAAAGGGGATGCCTGATTTAAACACAAAAAGTTAAGATGTTTTCATGACATAAGGCTGATCCCAGGCTATCCTTTGGACTCCCAAAAATCTGCTGTTATAGTGGGGGAGCCTGGCAGCAAGTGTTTAAATTCCCTGCAATGCCACATGGTGTCCATTAATATGAATGGACCGTACATGTAACGCGTGGATGTACTGGTTGCTCCATGATAAGAAATGTTCTTTATAGCCTCTCTCTGCTATGACTGATAAATAAGGTTTATGAACAAGAGAAACAGGCACTCTCCATTCCTAAATATTGTATTTGAAATGGGTTATCTTACCTGGACACCTTCCACAATTGTGCTTTGCTAACTGTCTGGTGCATGTGAGGACTTAGCATAAGGATGGGACATATTCTGAACTTATAATGATATGGTAGTCACCCTAAAAGAAGGTTGGCTAATAGTGAGACAAGCCAAACTACAATCATTTACAAAACACAGTAAAGAAGTGCTTCAAAGGGGTTATCTCCCCATGCTGTTTTACAGAGTGACAGGCAGCTTCAGACCGCCCCTTCTTGGTCAAGTTTGTGGGCAGTGTTACATTTAGGGGTTTTGGCATTTTTCCTAGGTTTCTGTTTTGGGGGACAGGGGGTACTGGTAGGTTTTTAAAAGGGGTTAAAGCTTGTTTTTTAAAACAAAAAATAAACAAGTTTCCTATGCTACTGATAACATTCAGCAGGGGGGTGATTTAAACCTTGGTCAGACAGGGGTGCTTGGGCAATGAGCAGAGGGGAGGGGGGTTAATAACCTCCCCAGAAATTTTTCCAAAAAACAAACCCAAAACCCAGAACAGCAATGTTTTATGATAATAGTCTTTTTTTTTACCTTTTTCAAATATTTTTAAAAAGCTTATTTTTCCTTTTTTTTCCCAGAAAATTTCTTTTTTTGCTCCTTTTTCGGGTTTGATTTTTGGGGCATTGATTTTTTAAGAGCGCCCATCTTCGGCATTTAAAGGGGATGGTAATGAAAAAGGAAACCCCTGGGGGAAAAAACCCAAGCAGAAAAAGCGCCTGAATGAAAAACGGGGGTGCAAAAAATTTGCAAGGGGGCCCCCCTTTCCCTTTGGGTTGCTCAATTGCCCCCTTTTCCGGACTAAATTTTGGGCTACATTGCTTTTCAGTTAAACTCCTTACCCCTAGATTGGGGTATAGTTTGTTTAAAACCATAGTGCTTTTGCCCCCCCTTTTCAAAAACCCAGGGGCCCCACAAAATATAAGACCACCCCTCATTTGTTTTTTTGTGCAAAAAAACGAAGCATAAAAAAAAACTTCCAAAACCACAGTTTCAAAATTCTTATTATGGGAAGGGCTTTAAAAATGTACCCCTGAATATATTTTGGGGTTTTGTCCAGGAAACTGCCGGGAAGTCAGTAAAATCCCCAAAAACCCTAAGGGTGAAAATCCTTTTGGGAAACCCATTTATATTTTCATTTTTTTTTTATCCCAATTTCATTATTTCTCCCCCAAAAAACCCCCCATTTAGGGCAGGGATTTAAAGGCTGGCGGAGATTTGTACCAAAACCCCTTTTTAAGGGCCCAAAGCCCCATTTTGGGGAAAATTTGAAAATCCCAGGAAAAGGTTTGGTTAAGGGTAAAAAGAAAAAATGGATTTTTGGCCCTCTCTGTTTAAAACCCCTTAAATAACCAGTGTTTAAATTTTTGGGGTTTGGTCTTTATGATGGGCTCTAATAGGGTGTTTTCCCCCCCCCCCCCCCCCCCCCTTTTTAACATTTTTCTTTAAAAAAAAAATTCTATATAGTAAAAAAATTTTGAAAACAGGGACAACAAAATGGCTGCCCTTGTCATCCTTTCTTTTCCAATCTCCGGGGATAAAATTGTGCGGGAAATTATGTCCTCTATAAAACTGTCTTTATGATGAAAAAAACCAATGATTTTAAAAATTTTTTCCCCTTTATCCAAAACAGTTTTTTTTACGGGTTTGAAAATAACTTGTGGATTCGTTTCTTCACTCAAGGGGGTTCATTCCCCGGTAATAATTTTTATAATTTTTTAAAATTACCCATGTTGTAAAAATTTCGCTATGGATTATGTTTGGGCTTTTATGTAACCTTTTATCCTTTTTTTTTTGGCTTTGGCGAACTCCCTTGAAATTTAAGGGAAACGGCAACCCCCTGTTTCTTGCCAGTGGTGCCCAAAATATGTAGTCACGTCTCTGTTTGGGCCACAAGCTGTAGACCTCTGCTCTAAAACCCCCAGTGGACATAGAGGGGGGAAAAAAGTTCAGATGCAGCTGAGAAATACACATTTTAAAACTTTGGCAATACCCAAAACCTATAGAGGGCACCCTTTTTATGTGTAGAAAAAACATGTCCCCATGCAAAAATTCTAGGGTTTATTTTTTCTGAAATCAAACCTTTTTCTATTTGTTTTTTTTTTTTAATGAAACTTTTTTTGGGACTTAAAGCCGTAAAATGTCTTTCTAAACAGTTTTGGGCCTTTGTTCAAATGGGAAAGGTTGGGGGCCTCTGGAAATGAATGCTTTTGAAAATCAGAAAATTTCTGGATGGGAGGTACCCCCCCAAATAATGGGCCCCTGGGTAAAGTCCAGGGCCTTAATACTAAATAGTAATAAATATTTTTTTTGTTTTTTAAATTTTGGAAATCTAAAATGCAAAAAAAATACTACTTTTTGTAAAGGGGGAGTAAATTAAAACCGGGCAGCCATTTTCCACCATCAAATGCAGTGGGAAGGGCTGATGGATTTACTGTGGGAAATTGGGTAACGGCTGGGAGTAGTGGTTCCGCTTTTCCCCACTGCGGGGAAATGTCTAGGGGAAAGGGGCCTATGGGGGGGGTTAGTCTTCCCCAGGAAGGCTTAAAAGGGGGTTGGGGACTTGCTGTGGCAGTAAACCCCCCAGGTTGCTCTCCCTGGCGCGATTGCCTGCAGTGGGGGGCCGAGGTGAGGCTTGGTACGGGAATCGTTAGGGGGATTGTAGTCGGGGGACAGGCAAAAAGGGATCAGGGACAGGAAACAAAGGGTTTTTGGTCGGGAAAAAATAAACAAAGGGGACTGGGGAAAAATGGTAGAACAATAATTTCAATCAGGACGGTTTTTTGTAAGGCTTGGAGCACTTAGATCTTTGGGGGAGGGGGGTTTAGGGGGGGAGATCAAAGGAATATTTTTGGGTCCCGCAACCAATTTAATTTAAACCAATTTCCCGGGGGGCGCCCGGCCCTTTTCAAAAACTGGGGGAGATTTTGGGGCACCCCCGCCCGGGGTTTTAGGGAGTCCCGACGTGGACACGTCCCGGAGAGTAGCGCAAACAAAACAGGAACAGGGGGATGTGGGGGTTTCCTGCCGGACGGGAAAGAGGGCGCCAAAAAGCAAAACCCCGGGAATTTTAGTGGGCAACTCCCCTCCCCGGGGGTGTGTGGAAAGAGGGGACACGGGTTTCCCCTGGGGGCCCGACCCTTTCGGGTGCAGCGCGGTGTAACAGTTTTTACAAATCTATGCGGGGAGGGTTTTTTTGTAGTCACCTTTCGCTGTGGGGCTTTGTTGTAAACAACATCCCAAAACTTATTTTCTTTTGCTTTGTGACCTCTTTAATTTTCCAAAAGGATTCCAAATTTTAAAAAAAGGTAAAAAAGATCAAAAATTTTTTTCTCCATGTAAGTCTGTTTTATAGTGATCTCTCTTCAGAGCGGGGCCCCAAAAACTGACAGTTCCCTTTCCTTTTTCCCTTTCATTTATTTCCTCAAAAGGTTTTACTTGGAGAGGGTATGACCCAGCCTGGACTGGTTTTTTCACTAGGAGTTATAATTTTACCCAAATGTATCTGGAAAAAAAACCCATTTTTACGGTTTGGGAAAAGACAGGGTGCGTTTTAGCATGTCTATTCTCCTGAAAGGGTTCCCGTTTACCCCCAAGAACTTCCTTCCCAGGAATTTTAAAAAATTTTCCTGGGGCAGTGAGTGGACTTATAAAGGGTAATTTGGGGAAGAAAAAGAGTGAAATCCAAAGGGTTTTTTCCCGGGGTTTTTAAAAACCTTTTTTTAAAATTTTGCTTTTATCAGCCCCCTGGTAAATGGCCTGAGGGAAAACCCCACATTCGTCCCAAAAAAGAATGGGAAGCATCGAATGTTTTTAGGGAATTGACTGGTGATGGTAGAAACTGGGAAAAAACTTCCTCCGTTCCAGTTTTGGGGCCGGGGAGGTACCGAACCCCGTTTTGGATTTACTTGAAGAGTAAAAAAAGGGTATCGATTTTATGGGGTGTTTGCCAGTGCCATATATAAAAATGCATAAGGGACAGACAGAATATTGGCCCCCTTTTTGGGTCTGTCTGGGCACCTCCAACCTTTACCCCTCCATTCCCCCTAGCCCGGGTATTTTGCAAGTGGACGGCCCAAAGGGGAAAAAAGAAAACCCCCGGTGGGCCCCTGAGCATGATAGACCCGGGTTGTTTTTTAGCTGTAAATTTTTTTCTCAGGAGGGCCAAAAAAAATAGAGAAAGAGAGGGGAGAAAAGAAGAGGCCAAAATCATAGGAGGCATTTTACAGTCAATTTTTCAGTTAAACCGTAGGGGGGGCCCTTAAAATTTAAAAAAAACCGGTGGGACCAGAAACCCTCTTTTAAATGGTGGGCCCCTGAATCCCAAATTCCTTTTGGGCCCTAAGCCTCCGATCCAAAAAACTGGGGTACCAATGTGTGTTGACTTTTTTTATGCCCATTTTAAACTAAGTTTAATTTCCTGGGGTCGGTCCCCCTCCTGACTTTTTGCCCCTAAGTTATAATGGTGCTTCAGATTTTCTATTGGAAAAAAATTACAAAACCCTTTTTTTGTCATAGGCACCAGGCAGGGGTTTTTAAGACATCATTTTGTTTTCTGACCTGCTGAAAGCTAAAAAGCCACAAATTTCTTCCCTTAACACCTGAGGAACAAAGGGCATTTCTTTGGGGTTTTAACCAGCTTTTAGTTTGGGGGCAGGTGGGGTGGGATATTTAAAAACGAAACCGCAAACCCGGGGCCCAACCTCTTTACGGGATCCAAACCCCCGGAAGGACAGGTTTGGTTTATAACCCCAAACATTTTTCCCCTTGTGACATAAAATTCTAGTATTTAGGGAAAAAATAACCCTATTAACTTTATGGGCCGAAAATTTTTTTTTCTCCCCCCCGTGCATGTGAAGGCAATAAAAAGTTGGAAAAAGGGGGGCTTTGGCTTCTTTGTCTCTGTGTGGGAAGGGAGGGTTTTCTGCCCTAGGGGAAACCTCCAAACACTGTTGGCAAAGGGCCCCAAATTAAAAATTTTGCCCATTTTTTTGGGGGGAATCCCCCACTCTCTCTCTTGATTATCATCCCCTGGTATAAAATTTTAACCCGTGGGCTTTTTTTTCCCCCCAGCAAAATATTTTTCATCCCACCTCATCCTGTCCTCCTTTATCATGAAAGGGAATATCATCCAGATCAAACGTTGTACAGCTCACTCATCATCACCAAATAGAACGTTACCAGGTGGTTAAATGACAAAGGTTTTGGAAAAAATTTACAAAAAAGGAAAGGGCCAGCAAACCCCGGGGGTCCCAATCCCCCCCTTTTCAGGGGGTCCATCCTGAAAAGGACAAGTGAAATTTACTCAATACTTCCCCTAATGACCCAAAAAAGCTAGTATTTAGGGGAAAAATTTTTCATATGTATTGATGGGCTTTAATTGTGTCCTTTTCCTCCCGTGCATGTGAAGCAAAAAAGTGCTTGGAAAAAGGGGGGGTTTGGTTTTTTTGGGCTCTTGGGGGTGGGAAAGGAGGGTTGCTTTCCAGGAGAAAAATCCTCCAAAATGGTTTGGGAAAAAAGAAAAAAAAATAAAATTAAGCCCCTTTTTTTTTGGGTTAAGCCCACTCTTGTCTCCCTTTATCATCCATGATATAATTTAACTGGGGGCCCCTTTCTTCCCTTCCAGCCAAAAATTTTTTCATTCAAACATTTTAGGAACAAATATTTCCCATTTTTTTCATTCAGTTGTTTTCCAAACTTCACATCAATTCCATTCAATTTTGGTTGGGGGGGTTTTTCATGAATCCCCTTTTAAAAATTGGGGGGTGCAGCAAAACAAAAAGGGGGCTCAAAACTCCCATTTGTCATTAATTTCCTGAGGGTTTGGGGAAAAATTGGGGGGTCCTTTTGCAATTTTTTATTTTTCCACTTTTTGGGGAGAGGGGCCGGCCTGCCTATTGGGGGTTTCTGAGTTTTGGGCCCTTCCTAAGCACCCATCCAAAGGGTTTTCCAATTTTTTCCAGCTCCCCTTGGGCTTGGGAAAGTGGAGTAAATTAAAAAATCTTTTTTTTGGATGGTTATTTCTGGGGGGAATGTGTTTCATATATTATCATCTTTCCCTCCCCCTTTACAATGTTCCAAACAAATTTTGGGTTTCATGGGATCCTTTTTGACAAAATTAACATAAAAATTGTTGTTTTGTAACCAAAAAAAAAAAGGCCATGCCATTTGGTATGTAAAAGTAATAGGGTACAGGGGCGGGAAAAGCACTTGGGTTCTTGAAAAGGGAAATTTTTTTTTGCCTTTTTTTAAAGGGGGGCGGCCTTTTCCCTCCCGGTCTATTCCCCAAACAAAAGAGGGTTTTTTTGGGTTTAATGTCGACCCCTCCAATGGGATTTAAAAAGGAGGGGAAATTTCCCGCATTTTTATTTATTTTCCCTGTCATTAAAAAGCACCCCTAATTGGGATAGGTGAAGAAGCCCTTCCCCTTTTTTGTTGGGGGTGGGTTTTAGTAAAAATTAGAAAGGTTTGGGGTAGGTTCTGGGAGGGAAATTTGGGTTTCCCAAAAAAGACCTGAAATGGGGGGTTTGGGGACTTTTCTACGCCCCTTTATGGGGAAAATGAGATCGTCTCAGGTTATTTTTGGGGTTTTTTGTTTTTTTTTTTTGAAAAAACCCTATAAAAATGTAAAGTTGAACAGGGAATTTTTCCATTTCCCGGGGAAATGCAGGGCCCCCTTTTTATTTAGGAGTAAGAGGTCTTTTAATTAGAGGATGGGCCCAATGATTCTTGAAAAGGGAAAGTTTTGATTAAGGGAAATATCAGGAAAACTTTTTGGTTTCCTCATTAAAAACCCAAGTTTTTGGTACTTTGCGGGAAAGAAGGTTTTTTTTTTTGTTAAAAAAGCCTGCAAAACATTGGTTTTCATGGGGCAGTAAAGAAACTCTGGGGGGAAGAAAGGGGGGGAAACTTCAAAAAGAGCTTAATTGGGGGACATGAAGCCAATTTAGAGACTGGCGGGATTCTGTGACGGGCAAGAACACCTTAAGTAAAGGGCCCACACCTGCGCTCTTTTACAGTCCTTTCTCGTTGGGGGTCTCTTTTGGGTTTAACCCCGCGGCCTGCTGCTGCTAAACAGGGTTTTTCATTATTTAATTTCTCCTGTTGGGATTTGGAATTTTAAATTCAAGTAATTTCCCCTCCCTTTTGTTAGGGGTTTTTTATTGGGGTAGAAATACAGGGGCCCCTTTTTTTGCGCCCCTTATTTTAATTTCTCCTTTTGTATTAGGGAAATTTTAAAAAATTTAAGAAAACCCAAATCAAACCCGATAGGGGTTGTAAAGGGGATAGAAAGACAGACAGCTTTTTTTGCGCCATTATTTTCCCAAATTTTCCTTTTTGTATTAGGAAAAAATTTTAAAATTTAAGAAATCTGCTCAATTTTGGTATGTGTTTTGGGGTAGAAAATTTTAAAAGGGCCCGCTTTTTCTGCGCCATTTTTTCAATTTCTCCCGTTGTATTAGGGGAATTTTTTAAATTCAAGGAATCCCCCTTTAATCCTGTTGGGTTGTATTGGGATGAATTAAAACCCCTTTTTTGGCCCTTTTTCAATTTCTCCTGTTGTATTTGGGATTTTTAAAATTTAAGTAATTTCCCTTTAATCCCGTGTTGGGGCCGGGTTTTAATTTTGGGGTTGAAATACCCAAAAAACTTTTTTGTCCGCTATTTAAATTTTTAAATTTTACCAGTCCAAAGGTTTGTGTTGTTTCTTGGAGTCAAATAAAGTGGTTTTTTTGTCCGCCAAACTATACATTTAAATTTCCCTATTCATTTTAAATAGGGAATTTAATTTTTCCCCAAGGGGTTTAATTTCTCCTCTTTTTTTGTTGGGGTGAAATTTTCAGCCCTGGGGTATTTCTGCCCCCATACATGCCCGAATTTTAAACAACTTTTAGATGGTTGGGTAATTTTTTAAACTGTGGCCAAGAGGGTTTAATTTTTTTCACTTTTTGTGGGGGAATTCTGTGTCAAAACCAGTGTTTATGTTTTTTTCAGCCCACAAAATATCTTTTAAAACTGGGGTCCTTTGGGGTATTGTAATTTTTTGGCAAAAAAGTTAATTTTTTTTTTTTATTGTGGTGATTCTGTTAAATGCTGATACTTTTAGACCCCCCCCAAAAAAGTGAAGAGGGTGTCTCAGTTAAAATTTTTCATTGTTTCCAATCCCTTTTGGTAAAAAATTAAAATGTAAAAAAAAATTTTTAAAATATGTTAAACTCATCCTTTAATTGTCTGTAAAAAATAGAAATTTTTACATATAGGCCATTTGAATGTTTAATTATACAAACCCAGGAAATTCCAAAATAAAGAATTTTGGGAAAATTTTTTTATTTTTTTTTTGTAAAATTGGGGAAAAAAAACAATAAAAAAGAAAGGGAACCCAAAATTTAATATTGATACATTTCTTGATGTTTAAAGCTCACAGGAAAAAGGGGTTTCATTTATTCCCTAAATAAGCATTAAAAACATTGTTTAAAATATAGCCCTTTGGGGTTAGTAGCATTTACCCCACAGGTATTTTCCAGAAATTAGCTTTACAGTAATATTACCAGGTGAAAATTGGGAAATTTTTCACAGATGTGCCATTTTCGTGCCGCCCTTGGGGCTTCCCGTGACAACACGCTCTTTCATTTAAATTTTTACATTTCCCTTTTTTTGGGTTTTTCAAAAAACCCTACCCCCGGCCATTCCTTTTCCAGAGTTAAAGGGGTCAAAGAGGGACTATGCTCAATGAGGAGGTCTAATTTTGGTGATTACTATAGCATTGGCCAACCCAAATTTCAGTTTGGGCTGAAAGGTTTAATTAATAAAAAGGAAAATGCCAAAATGTGACCCCTTTCCCCCCCTCCCCCTTTTGGGAAAAATTCGCCCCCCAAAAGGGTTTTAAACAAGGTAAAGTAGTGAAATTTTGATCCCCTTTTTTTCCCAGAAATTAAAAGGGGAAGTGGATGTACAAAAATAAAGGGTTGCCCAATTTTCCCCAGGCTGCCCTATCAGTCCCCAATATGTTGTGTAATTTTTGTGCCACTGGAGATGCACAACTCATAAAAGTGTTTAAAGGGGGTTCTCCTGGGTAAAAGCAACACCAAATAAAATTTAAAATTTAAACTGCCGTTTGGGCTACTTTCAGGGGTCAAAGGGGGGAAAGGGGCCCTTTTTTAATTTGGGTTTTGGGAAAAGGGCAGGAAATTTTTATGGAATTTGGTTAATTGGGGGAAACGGGGGTTCCCTTTTTTACGCGTTTTTCCCGGGGGATTCCAAAAAACGTGGAAAAACTGCCCGGGGGGGGACCCCAAAAAACCTTCGCTATTTATCTGGGATATAAGATGACATAGTTTTTTTTCTCAAATTCGGATGTATGTTTAAGGGGGTGAAGAGTAAATTGGGGTATAACAAGTTGATCACGGACACTTCCGGTTCCGGCGCCGCCATAGACTGAACGCGTGAGCGTAGCTCCCAAAATGGGGGAACGAAACCTTTCCCTATCTAAACCTGCTTTTCCCATAAAAAAACACCCGGGAAAAAGCCCAGGGGGCCCAGCTGCATGCCCCGCCCGGGGGCAAACCGGGGGATCCCGGGGAAAAGAGGGAGGGGAGGGCCCGCAAGCAACCCTTAAAAAAAATGAGCCCAGGGTGGGTTGAAGTCCCCGTGTCCAGGGAGCGCGGATTCTCCTTGCGGTGGGGCCCCCTTCCCGGGGCATTGGAGCGAGTGGCCCTTATCCAAGGGAGAACCTGCCCTTTAAAAAATGGAAACCCCGGAACCCCGGTTTTGGGGCCTTTCAGCTGAAAAACCCCGCCAAGACGAGAGGAAAACCACGCCGCCGGACGTTCCACCTGCGCACCCCACTCTCAGGGGTCCTAGAAGGAAGGAAGGGCCCCCCCCAGGGGTCGCAAACAAAACGATGAAAGGGAGGGGGCTTTAACTGCTGTGGGGGTTTTAAAAATTTTCCAGAGACAAAACAGTGGAACAGAAGACGGTGAGTCTCTCTGAGCCCCGCTACCTTCCCCTTGGTCTGCCAACCAATCCGGTGATACACGCTTCATTTGCTGTCTCTGCCCCAGGGCCCCAGCACGCAAGGAGCCTGATACTCCGGGACGGACTTTCCGCCATTTCAGGTGCCTGCACAAACTCCCGCCATAACGCTCTGGCAGTTTAAGCGGGCCTTTTTTGGGAGGACCCCTTTAAACCCCCCAGTCCCCCTGTCTCTTGGGATAATTAGGGGAACACCTAACAGTTTCCCCAGCTTTAAAATAGGCAGCCCCCGACAGAGTTGTCCCCCCGGGGGGGTGGTTTAAAGCAAGGGGGCTTATTTCTAGAAAAAAACCCGGGCACTGCAAATAAACCGCGGTTCACCTTAGCAGGGGGAACCCAGAGGTGTCTTCAAAACACTGCGAATACACCAAAAAACCAAAATTAAATCCTGCCAGCAATGAAAGGCGGGGGTTTTGGGCTCAGGCCCGAGCCTTTGGCCCCGATCAGTTAAGAAAGGGAACCCGAGCTAGAGATTTAAAAATGGGGGTGGTTTTATGTTAATCAAAAAGCAACAGGGTGCCAGGAGATTGTGAACGATACCATAACCTGCTATCAGGTCACCTCTTCAATCGCCCTAATAAGTGAATACTAGATGACCTAGTGTTAATACATCTCTCAAGGCTTTCTCATTTGCACAACCGCTTATTAATGCAGAAATAGAGAGGCAAGTGATAACCATTATATCAAAGTTCCCGACCCGTTGCATGGAAAAATACCTTAGCAAGATGGGGCGTTCTAAAAACGCTAAGCAGACCGCTAAGAATGACAAACCCCAAATACCTGAGCCTCCCAACCTGACATCTCAGGAAGACCTACAGGAGATTCTAGAGGAGACGTTCTCGCTATCAACATCTGACTGGGACATTACTCCGGCACCAACAGTAGATGGTCCCCCCAATTGTTAAATTCGACAGACTCTCAGCCTGTGCAAATGCCACCAACAGCCCAGTCTACTCTGTCATCAGCTGATTTCAAGAATATAGTGGCAGAAGTTGCAAAACAGATCTCTGCTGATTTACAAACCTCACTTATGACGTCTGTGGCGAAAATGATAGCACAAGTCAAAACCGATGTGACCCATCACACTGAAAAGTTAGATGGGCACGACGTCCAATTCCAGGACCTGACGACCAACATGGACAAGACACGCTCTCAAATCAGTGATCTTATCCAGGAAAATCAGAGGCTGAGTGATAAATTGGAAGACCTGGAAAATAGATCCAGACGAAGCAATCTGCGAATCCTAGGTATCTCCGAAACCATACCCTCTAAAGGGTGAAAAAGAGCTTCCCAAGGCCTTGGGACTTCCTCACTTTTGCAAAGTGGAGCGAGCGCATCGACTGGGACCCGATCTTAGAAGTGGCGCTCGATCCCGGCGAGAAGAAGGCATTCCACATGCATTAAGAGAAAGGCCACGACAAACAATTGTAAAGTATTTGGACTTCACTGACAAGGTTGTGATCTTGAGAGCCTTCAAGCGACTGAAATCGGAACTTATCTTTAAGGGGCGGAAGGTGCTCATATTTGAGGATTTCTCAGCGGAAGTTGCAAAAAAGAGAAGGGCCTTTTCTTCAATATGCTCGCAACTTTTTAATAAGCAAATGAAGTTTGCGTTACTCTATCCTGCTACCCTCAAAATCTTTCACAAAAACGGAAATACATCTACTTACCAATCACCTGCTGCAGCTCAACACTACCTGGATGAAAGACTCCGGACTCCCTCTCGACCTCCCTCACCCTCAGTGTCAGACCGTTCTACATCATGCTCTGTTGTATATTTTCGGTACTGTCTATTACCGAGAACCTGATTCATGATTGTGTCTGTACATGTGCTATTGCTATTGACTGTTATAACTGTTGAGAACAGTGTTCCCACCTTTATATGTTTTATATAATTGAGAAAACTCAATAAACACAGTTTAAAAATAAATAAATAACAAGTTGATCACAGAAAAATTTGACATTTTTTTTTTAAAAGACACCAGGCCATTGTCACAGCTCCAGGGATGGGCAAAAATTATTCCCAGTAGGAGGCAATATAAACCCCAGTGCTACATGGGAGAAATTTAACAGGTGCAGCTCACTGATGAACAATTGCTTACACACCTATCCACGAGGGGGACAACTGAATAGTAAAAAAAACAACTACACATTGGATAAGAACCAGTTCACACCAGAGCTTGAACAAATGCAAAAGTACTGACCATGCAGACACCAACTGTCCATGAAGAAGGTGATTGCTAGTATTCAATTGTATTTAGATAAGGCTTACTTAGGGTTCCAGTTATAAGATTAGCTATGACATACCATGCTGGCTTACAACCAATTGATGACACGCTTACTATTCAATTGAGCGGATTGCTAAGCATATTTTAAGTGTCCAGCAAAACATACTGACACTCTCTGCTCCTCAGCATTATGGGGCAAAACTACATCCTGGAAAAATATCAAATATGAGTCATAATAATGATATTTTGGCCATAATATGCATGCTCACAACCCACATCAAGGTTCCTCATAGTCTTTTGCATCCCTATGCTAGCTTCACTAGCAACTAGGAATAGTTTTTGTTGAGCCATGGAGCTGTGAGTATGGCCTTGTGTCTGTGTTTTTAGGCATAACAACTTGGGGAAATGATCACAAAATATATCACATGGACATGCAGTAAAAGCGGTTGTATAAAATGTCTACACTTATACAACCCCATATCATCAGAGATGCAGGCTTTTGAACTGTGGGCTGATAACAAGCTTGATGCCACCTCGCCTCTTGAGTCATCATTTGATAAAGAATTTAAAATTGTGATTCATCTAACCACAGAACAGTTTTCTACTTTTCCTCAGTACATTTTAAATGGCCTTTGGCCCAGAAAAGACAGCTGTGTTCCTGGATTGTGTTGAGATATAGGTTTTTCTTTGAATAATAAAGTTTAACTTGCATTTGTGGATTGGATGGTGAACTCTGTTCACAGACAATGATTTCTGGAAGTGTTCCTGAGCCCATGTGGTGAATTGCATGACCGAATCATGCCTGTGTTTAATGTAGAGCCACCTTAGGATATCTTCATCACGAGCATTCAATATTGACCGTTGACTTAGTCCATGTTGATTTCTCTGGAGTATCTAATTTCTTTATGATATTCTGTAGTTTAGATGGTTGGATATTTAAAGTCATTGTTATTTTATTGTCACAGAGCGCACCACCGTCTGTGCCCATGTCCTGGCCCCTCTGACTCAGCACCGTTCTTAACGCCCTATCTCTTGGAGCCGGGTCCTATCTTTTGCTTCCTCCTAGTGCCGGGTCCTGTACTCTGCTCCCAGCTGGGCATCTCCTACTCTCTGTTTCCCTCTATTCCTGATTTTGCCTCATGCTCGTGGCCGCCCCTGGGGCGCACTCTCTGCTCCAAAAGGGTCAGCACATGCGACCCAACTTTCCCAGTAACCAACTTCACTCCACCTGGGTATTTAGCAGGACAACTCCCCTTTCCTTGCTTGACAGTTATGGGTGTCCAATAGCGAGTTTTGAGAATTTGACAATCTGTTTCTCTTACTATCCAGCTTTAAACCCTTGGCTTCGTTTTTTGAGCTCTCTCCTGTCTGCCGCCTGCCCTCACCTTCCGTGTGACTTCAGACTCCACTGGAATGCCGCCTGCCCTGACCAGTTGACTGTTCCATGACCCCAGCTCTGTCTGACCCTCAGTACCTCATAGGCACCTCGGCTGTCACCACAGCGAGTTTCCTGTAGCGAAGACCAGGACCTTTTGCGGGATTTGAGGGTGAAGACCAAGGGGATGCTTAGACTCTGCAGCCTATCGTGGTTATTGTCAACTCTTATGACTGACCCTGCAGAGCCCCCTCCCTGCTATTGACTTTTATGTAAAGGAAGTTTTTTTTCTAAAACTGTTACATAATTTTTAGATTAAGTTTTTCACATATTTGTGAACCTCGGTTGGAGTCACAGACACCATTTACTATATACTAGTTTGGTCTAGTTGTTTTAATAACTTGATATATTGTACCCAGGATGTTTTTCATCTGTTGTTTGTTATTGGAAAAAGAAAATGTATTTCCAATGATGCACACCGTATTATCAGATTGTATATAACAGATATTGTCTTAATGTTTTACATCTTTATTATGTCAATTGCAAAGATGACATTGGAAGTTCAATAAAAACATGTTTAAAAAATTACTTTACATATATTAAGGAGTTAATTTTTTCAATAATCCTTTCCAAGAATGGTCTTCTAGTAGTTATATAACAGGTGACAAATCTACTCTTCCAGATCCAACCCTGCAGGTCATTCAGTATTGGCACAATTATGGTGGATAATGCCATCACACTAACTCCACCAGTGGTATAACCACAAGGGATGCAGAGGTTGCAATTGCACCTGGACTTTAGTGCCCATTTGCCATTTATGGGAAGGGCAGAACTAATAATGGTTGATATGGGCCTGGGAACAGGTTTACATAAGGTATGTGGGTTTAAAAGAGCTTTAGGTTATATGTCTGTTAAATATATTTGCTTATGTTGACTGGTTGAATATTATAGATAAATTCAGTGGCTTCTTCAGGCCTGGCGTAATCAGCAACCTATGTAACGCATGTTATGCTCAACAGGAACAACCATAGAAATCGACTGGCTTATCTGCATAGATACAAAGGTGTTGGATTTTGGTGCAATTTACAATGGGAATGCATAAGTGACTGGAGTGTAAGACTTGTGCTTCTGTTGAGTCTTTCCTCATTCACTGTGTCACCTAAGAATCACTATCAAGACTTTTGATGATGTCACACTGCTGATGGTGGTGTCCAGTCTCTGCAGATGTCACAATACATTTCAGGACTCACTAGTGATGTCAAGCTGCTTTGTGATGTCACATTTTTTACTTGAGGACCCAAACATCTTGATTTCTTCAGTACATTTTCACTGACTGAAGTGAGAAGGTGCCTTATTTTTTTGTCTTGCGATCAGCAAACTTTTGCTTTTCTGTTCAGCATGAGTGTTAGAGCAGGAAAGAAAAGGAAAAAGATCTTTAACACAGACGAGACCGGGAGTAGGAGAAACAGAGAAGGTCTCTTATGTGAGAGAAGATATGTCCTTTATTACAACTCAGAGGACATCAACAGGGAGAGGAACCCGCTCAATGAAACATCTTCAGGATTTAGAGTGGTGGCCTCAGATCCTGTCAGAAAAGGAAGAGAGAAGACTCGGGAAGCGAGGGCCAGAGATGAGGCCCTATTTAAAAGAAGGAGATATGATGGCCCAGAAGTGGCTGCTGCTATGGTCAATGGCCTGGCCCAGAAGAGCTCAAACAAAACCAAGACTGGTGCCATCAAGAGAAAACATGATGTTGAAAAGGTGGAAGAAAAAGGAGCATTCACTGGAAGTAAAGGAAGCAGTAAGTTCTGCAAAGCTGTAGCCAAAAAATCAAGACTGGATTCCAACTTTTATTCAACAGCAGGTGAGTGAAACCAGGATATAATTGCAGCCAATAAATGGGATCATGTAGAACTAAGTGAGCACATTACTAGGTGCTATTTATACACTGTCCCATATTTGGAAAAATACACTGGAATTGTGGTATCTACTGGGAATCACAGACTGGATTTAGGCCAGATGTCTGATGTTTTACCATTTGATCTTTCTAGACTCACCAGGAGAAGGCTTGGTCCAGTCAGCTAACATCTCATCGACTGTAACAGA
The DNA here is from genome assembly GCA_025379985.1 of Phyllomedusa bahiana. Lineage (NCBI taxonomy): Eukaryota > Metazoa > Chordata > Amphibia > Anura > Hylidae > Phyllomedusa > Phyllomedusa bahiana. Next base: position 35,025 of record JAODAL010023812.1, on the reverse strand, counting down.
CTCACTGTCCTTGGAAAGTTTCCTATTTCACAGGATGATTGGAAAAGGATCTTTTGGAAAGGTTTGTAACTTTTTTTTCACTACAGTTTCTATACTAATATGTTTACAGTGCTAGATACATAGACGATGCAAAGGGGATGCCTGATTTAAACACAAAAAAACCTATTTCTTTTGTTAAGAAGTTTTCTTGACATAAGGCTGATCCCAGGCTATCCTTTGGACTCCCAAAAATCTGCTGTTATTGTGAGGGAACCTGGCAGCAAGTGTTTAAATTCCCTGCAATGCCCCCATAGGTGAAACATAGCATACATGGTATCCATTACAATGAATGGACTATACGTGTAACGCGTGGATGTACTTATAATGATATGGTAGTCACCCTGAAAGAAGGTTGGCTAATGGTGAGACAAGCCAAGCCAAACTACAATCATTTGCAACACACAGTAAAGGAGTGCTTCAAAGAGGTTGTCTCCCCATGCTTTTTTACAGAGTGACAGGCAGTTTCAGACTCACATTTCATGGCTGTGGGCAGTTCTACATTAGTGATTGGCATATCAGCTCCTAGTGGATCTTGTTACAGTGACATGAGTAATGGAGGTATATAAACCATGGTGTACAAAGCTATATGGCTCTAAAGCAGTGTTTCTCAACTCCAGTCCTCAAGACCCACCAACAGGTCATGTTTTCAGGATCTCCCACAGAATGCACTGACCATAATTATATCACCTGAGCAATACTGAGGAAATCCTGAAAACCTGACCTGTTGGTGGGTCTTGAGGACTGGAGTTGAGAAACACTGCTCTAAAGGGTTAAAGCTTGTTATATACTTAAATAAACAATCTCCTGTGCTGATAACACTCAGCAGGGAGTGACTCACCATGCGATCAGAGGAGAGAGAGGAGGATAGTAACCTACAGAAACTCTCCTAAACAAAGCAAAATCAGAACAGCAATGTATTTGGTATTCATCTTTATTTACCTTTGTGTATATGTTTAAAGCTAGTCGATGAAATGGGAATACCTATTTAACGAACAATGGTGCATTAACTGGTGGGGATCTGCTCTGCTTTTGCAGCTTATTATTCCTCTCATCCCAGATATTTCATTTTTGCTCCTCATTCAGGTGATGTTGGCATCTGATGTTAAGAGCAGACATCTTCTGGCAGTAAAGATGGTAAAGAAGAGGAAACTCCTGGAGGAAACCAGCAGAAAAGCAGCACTGAATGAAAAACTGGTGCTGAATATTGCAAGGGGGAACCCCTTCCTTTGCTGCTCATATGCCTCCTTCCAGACTGAAGTAAGGGCTCACATCTCTTTCATTGACTCCTTACTCCTAGATCCTAGTATAGTATGCTAAACCATAGTGCTATGCTTCTCAACCCAGGACACAACATATAAGACCATGCCTTCTCGTTATCCTGTAAAACGATTTTTCGAGGGGTCGGGTTTTTTGCATGTGTCCAAAATGGCCACTTTCTTCTGGTTTTGTAGAGTCTTAAAATGATGGTACATTTGTTTGTATGTGCAATACAAGCATAAAACAAACCACAGCTCACATCCCAACAGGTCACATCTTATTATGGAAGGGCTTTGAAATGTACACATGAATATACTGGTTGTCACTGGAAACTGCCAGCATCAGTAAAATCCCTCATAACTAAGTGAAATCCTTTTGAGGAACACTATAAACCATATTTTTATACAATGTCATTACTTCTCACCCAGGAACACCTCTTCTATGTCATGGACTATATGGCTGGCGGAGATCTGTACCATCTTATTAAGGACAACGCCCCATTTGACTTTGGTACCACCAGGTAAGACCGGACGGTTATATAGGGGGTTTATGTATGGGTTTGTGGGGGTACTAGGATTACCTCATCTCGCTGAGGTTGCCTTAGTTTCTAGACAGGAGGAGAGTGTGAACTAAGACGCCACCTTAGTGATTTTCAGTATGAAGGGCTCTTGGCTCTCAGTTGGATACCTGTTTGACCACCATGATTCAGGTCTGTCAGGAGTTTGACATTTTCATGCATTTATTGCAAAACACTTCTTATTAAACTAAAATCTGTATCCAAGTATGTCAGCTGTTTGGTGCTTCTATGTAAATACACAGTTAGATCATATTATTATGGGTTGTGTATCTTCATAAAGCCCCTATCCCAGCAAAGGATAAGTGGGTAGTGGATATTGTCCCTATTACAGAGAAACAGTGGGGTGAAATTCTAGGCTTTACCAGACAAGTATCCTTGAGTGAAGCAAAGCGGTTCTCACAGCTCACAGTTTTACATAGAGCTTATAAAACGCCTTTCCTATTACATAAGTTCAGTATTAGATCTGATTCTAAAGGTCCAAGATGTAAAATGGATGAGGCCCGACTGTTGTATATGATCTGGGAATGTAGGGCCTTGGGTACATTCTGGAAAGAGATACTATCACTTATTCATAAAGTGCATGGGGTTGTCTTTCCTCTTGATCCAATACACTGTGTTTTGGGATATCTGGGTGATGTGGTGTTTGAGGCTCTGAAGCTTCTTAGTATTACCTGCATGCTATACATGGCCAGGAAGCTTATCGCTTTTAGATGGATCCAACTATCCCCTCCAACGACTGGTGAATATATTAAGTTATATAATGTTATTAGGCTGGAAAAACTTATGTACCAAAAAAGAAATGCTCTAAAAAAATTTGAAGATGTGTGGGATCCATGGCTGAACCTCCTCGGTTCTTCTGATGAACCTCATCTTCAGTAGTTTTTACCTTGTATAGCCCTAGGTTCCAGGCCCCATTTATGGGTATTAGAGCATATAGATGTCTATTTTATTACAATGAGACTTATGATATGGTTAAGCAATTTATATTGTCTGTGGGTTTGTGGCTAGGTCTTCAAACCCTGCTTGGTGTGGGAGGGTGTTAAAGGGTGAAAATTGAAAATGGAATTTTGTCTCTCTGATATACCTAATTCAACCAGTGCTTTATTGGGTGCTGGTCATAATGATGTGACTCATATGTGTATTATACAACATTTCTTCTTAAAATAAAATCTATATCCCCAGTAAAAACAATGACACAGGACAACCAAAATGGCTGCCATTGTCATCCATCTTTTCCAATCTCCTGGATAGTAAGACTGTGCAGCAATATGTCCTCTATACAACTGTACTTTGTGACAATGATTTAAAATGTTTTTCCCTTTTTCCTTACAGATTTTTTACTGCTGAAATGACTTGTGGACTTCAGTTTCTTCACTCAAGAGGGATCATTCACCGGTAATGAATTTATAATATTCAATTATCATGTTGTGTAAAGTCGCTATGGATTATGCTTGGTCTTTTATGTAACCATTATCCTGTGGCTTTGGCGAACTGCTGAAATTTAAGGCAACTGCAGAAACCTTGATCTTGCCAGTGGTCGTCCCAACATATGTAGTCACAGCCTCTGAAAGCCACAAGCTGTAGACCTCTGCTCCAGAACCGTCAGTGGACAGAGAGGGCAGAAGAAAAGATCAGATGCAGCTTAGAAATACACGCCTATACATGCAGATACACATACCTATAGATGCACACCTATATGTGTAGATATACATGTAGCCATACATAATTCTATGTGTACTCTTCTCAGAATCAAACCTTATTCCATTTGTTTTTTTTTAACTGAACTATTTTAGGGACTTGAAGCCGTCAAATGTCTTTCTAAACAGTGATGGCCATGTTCAAATAGGAGACTTCGGCCTCTCGGAGATGAATGTATCTGAACATCAGAAAATCTCTGGATGGGCAGGAACCCGCAAATACATGGCTCCTGAGGTAAGTCACAGGGCCTTCATACTGAATAGGAAGAAATATATTTTCTATTATTTAATTAGGAATCTAAAATGCAAAATAATACTACTCTGTGAGGGAGTAAATTAAAACCAGCAGCCATGTCCACCACTCAAATGCAGTGGAAATGCTGATGGAGTACTGTGGGTAATTGTAATGGCTGGAGTAGTGGATCCGCTGTTCCACTGCAGGCAATGGTACAAGCCGCACCAGGGAGCGAAGTCTATGGGGCCGCTGGTCTTCACCAGAACCGGCTGCAAAGCGGGTTGGACTTGCTGCGGCTTGCGGGCAGTGGCGGCCGAGGTGAGGGTTGGTACAGAATCGTCAGACTGGCTCGTAGTCAGGGACAGGCAAAAAGGTCAGGACAGGCAGCAAAGGTTTGTGGTCAGGAAACATAGCAAAGGGACTGGAACATGGTAGAACAATAATGCAATCAGGACCGCTTTCTCTAAGGCTTGGAGCACTTAGATCTGGCAGGGAAGTGAGGGAGGAGATCAGAATATATAGGGTCAGCGCCCATCAATTAGCATATTACCGGCACGGTGGCCATTTAAGTCTCAGAGAGATGGTGTGCACACTGTAGTGAGTGGTGATGTGCGCACCGTCCAGCAGAGGAGTGCAAACAAGTAGGAGCGTGGCTAGGTGATTATCTGCCGGCAGAACGACGCGCCAGCCCGCAGTTCGACATGTGGGCTGTGGCGCCACCGTCCCTGGCTGTGTGTGGGTTCATGAGACACAGGTGCTGTGACGCTGTCTGTAACAGTGATTACACTCTAGTGGGGAGAGGTCTGATGTAGTCACCTGCAATCTGTGGTGCTTGTTGCTAAGCAACATCCCAACGCTTATTCTGCCATTGCATAGTAAGGCCGTGTTCACACGGCTTATTCCCGACGGATTTGTGCGCTGTATTGAGCGCACAAATCCGCCGTGAATAAGGGGCGGGACGGGGGCGGGGCCGGAGCGTGGCGGGGGCGCCGCTCCCGGCCCCATAGACAATGCATTGTTTACGGCGCGTCCGCGCCGTAAATAATGTGCATGTCACTTTCTCCCCCCGCGGCGGATTTGCCGAGCGGGGAGGAGCGACGGAATCCACTGTTCTCTATGAGAGCAGTGGATTACCGTAATGACTCCGACGGATTGGCGCCGTATTGAAGCGCAAATCCGGCGCGGAATATGGCGCCAATCCGCCGGCAAATAAGCCGTGTGAACGGGCCTAACAGCTCATTTCAAAAATTCCATAAAAAGTAGGCAATAAAGACAAGAATCTTCTCTCCATGTAAGTCATAGTTCACAGTGATCTCTCTGCAGAGCGGACAATACACTGACAGTTCTTTCCTCTTCTTACATGATGCCCTCAAAGGTTTTACTTGGAGAGGAGTATGACCGAGCCGTGGACTGGTTCTCACTAGGAGTCATCATGTACGAAATGTCATCTGGAAAATACCCATTTCACGGTGGAAATGACAGGATGCGTTTGACCATGTCTATTCTCCTTGACGATCCTGTTTACCCCCAAGAACTTCATCCAGACATAAAAGATGTCACTGAGCATGTGAGTGGACTTATAGGATAATTGGGCAAGAAAAAGAGTGAAGTCAAGGTTTTCACCCGGATTGACTCTTTTTACATTTTCTTTCATCAGCTCCTGTGTAAATGGCCTGAGCAACGCCTGTCATTTGTCCAAGAAAGAATGAGGAAGCATCGAATGTTTGAGGCAATTGACTGGATGATGGTAGAAACTGGCAAAATCTCTCCTCCGTTCCATATGGAGCCGGTAGGTACCAAACACGATGGGGATGACTCAGAAGAGTAAAAAACGAGGTATAGATTTTATGGAGTATTTGGCAGTGCCATATATAAAGCCCATAAGACAGACAGAATATTGGCCCCTTTTAGGGATCTGCCTGACACCTCCACCTCACCACTCCATTCCCCATAGCAGCTATGTGCAAGTCCGGACTGGCCCACAGGGGAATACGAGAAACCCCTGGTGGGCCCCTGAGCATGATAGACCTGGAGTTGTTTTTTAGCTGTAAATACATCCTCAGAAGAGGCCAAAAAAGCAGAGAAAGAGAGGAAAAAAGCAAGAGGCAAATCATAGGAGGCATGTACAGTCAATTACAGTAGCTGTAGGGTGGGCCCTTAAAATAAACTCCACCGGTGGGACTAGAAACATCTTAACTGGTGGGCCCCTAGAATCAACTCTACCTGTGGGCCCTAAGCACCCCAGTCCGACATTGGCTATGTGTGTTGACTTATATATGCCCATAAACTAAGTATAATTTCTGGGGTCGGTCCTCAACCTCCTGACTTTTTGCTGTAAGTTATAATGTTGCTTCAGATATTATTGAACAATGACACAACACTTTCTTGTCATAGGCACCAGCGCAGGATTTTGAAGACATCATTCCTGTTGCTGACCTGCTGAAAGCTAAAGAGCCACAAATGCTTCCATTAACACCTGAGGACCAGAGACATTTCTTGGACTTTTCCAGCGTCAGTGACAGGTGGAAACATTTACAAAGGAAACCAGCAACCCGGACTCCCAATCCCCCTTTATAGGGAACCATCCTGGAAGGACAAGTGAGTAACTCAACACTTCTTATGACAAAAACATGCTAGTATTTAGGGAAAAAATACATATGTACTGATGGGCATGAATTGTGTCCTCTCCCTCCAGTGCATGTGAAGCAATAAGTGCTTGGAAAGGGGGCTTTGGCTTCTTTGTCTCTGTGTGGAAGGAGCTTGCTGCAGCAGAAACCTCCAACACTGTTGGCAAAGAGACCAACTAAATTAAGCCAATTTTTATGGGTCAATCCCCACTCTCTCTCTATCTATCATCCACTGATATAATTCTAACTGTGGCTCTTTCTTCATCTCACAGCAAATATTTTCATCCACCTCATCCTAGTCCTCCGTATCATCAGGAACATCATCCATATCATCAGTTGTACAGCTCACATCATCATCATCGATGTTCTTCATGAACTCCATTTCAACATTTGAAGGTGCAGCATCAACGACTCAAGACTCCCATTTACCATCTACCTGAGCATAAGAAAAGTGAAGTCCTTAGCATCTTATAGCGACTCTTTGTGAGTCCGGCCTGCCTATTGAGGTGCTGAGTTATGAGCTCTTCCTAAGCACCATCCAGGATTTTCCATCTTTCCAGCTCCACTTGCTCTTGACATGTGGAGTAAATTAAATATCTTTTCTGGATGGTTATTCTGGTGAATGTGGTTCATATATTATCATCGCCGTCCAATCTAGAATGTTCCATCAAATCTGATTTATGGGATCCTTTTTGACAAAATACATAAATTGTTGTCTGTACAAAAAGAAAGGCCATGCCAAAGACATGTAAAGTAATAGGGTACAGGTGCGAACAGCACTCGCCTTATTGAATTGAATTCAAGGGTGCCTGACTGTGGTGGCTAACCTCCCAATCTATCCAAAGCAATAGAGATTTTGAAGGAATAGTCGACACTCCATCAATGTATAGGTGAAGAAGCATCACTTCTGTGGATGGTGCAGTATTGCAAAATATAGAGCTAGGTTCTGCAGAAGTGGTTACCAAAAAGACCTGAAATAGATGTGACTTGCTGATGCCATTTCTAGCAAGTTAGATCTATCTCAGGTTATTTTTGGTCATTTTTTTTTTACATTTCTATAAATATGTAAAGTAACACAGAATTTGCCATACCTGGAAGGTGCAGACCCTCCCCTATCAGGAGTAAGAGGCTCTCTTAATCCTCCTTCACCAATTCAAAGTCATAATTTTTCCATATGAGACATCACCAAACCCAAATCCAGCTTCACCCGTAAGGATTCAGGAGATGCACGGACCACGGGGAACACCGCAGACACCGCTACGACTAAGGGTCTATATCCTAAAGACCTCCGTTTTGCTGCTTGTTCTGTACCAGTTTTACTGTGGATTTAAAAAAAGAGTACTATTAAGGAAGACGCTGGACCTGCTCCTCATTTTTGGATAATTTTTCCATGGTAATCAATAGAGGTTTGGCCCTGCTTGAAAATTTTCTTTGTTCAGCTGTTAAATAGTGATGATAGGGCCCCTGAGGAATAGGACCTGCACTCTAGGTGTATGAAGCATATCCTACAGATTGATATCACTCTTGTAAGTAAACAATAGTAAATGATGGGGTAAAATACAGTTAGATGGGTAAGGCCATAGTCACAGGGTCATCTGCTCAAAACATGATACAGTGGAGCAAAAAGAAATGAACTCTGCACATCTGAGTATTAATTACATGGTCTGTACAAGTCTAAAGGCTGCATTCAGAAAGCTGCAATATTATGAATAAAAGGTAAAAGGAATATGTAATAAAAAATGACCTATTATTTAACTCATGTTTTTATCTTAAACACATTTTTTAAGAATTTTTCTCTATTTTATATATATTTATATACATAGAGGTTATGACTTTTTAACCTTTTTGAAAAATTTCATTATCCTGATGTTGCATTTGATGAACTTTTGCCTATATGTTAGTTTTCTGGTGTTCTTTTGTTATTTTCATTTAAATACCTCTCGCACCCATTGTAATTTCCCTTTTGCCCTATAGCGAAACGAAAAATCATCGTACTTCATGATGTAAAGCATTAAAAAACCTATGACTATGAAATACATAAAAATAGATGTCATATTTATTTAGCAATAAAATAAGTAATTTATTTATAATCTTTGCATCGATCGCTTTTTTTCCTTCTTCCACAATGGAGAGATCTGCTTAAATCTACTTGTGACTTCATTGGTAATACATGGGCAAATGCATGGTCTTCAAAGCAGCACTATTCAGAGGACACATACAATGAGCTGCTGCTGCTGCTATTTCCAAACTGAAGTGTTCTAAGGGCATGTCCCCACTGCATGGGTTTTCCGTCTGGCAGTTTTCCCGCCCGCGGTCCGCCCGCAAAACATTCTACAAGAACAATCTTCTGTCCGGTTTTCGGACGGAATCTGTGCTTGTGAATGTGAAGAGGGAGGGCTTTTCTCCGCTCATCGTGGAGAAAAGCCGCCCCCACTACCCCGCGGCCGTGGGGACCGCCGCAAAACAGGACAAATACCGGTTGGGTAAACCGACCGGTATTTGTCCTCTGCCGTGGTAATGCACCCTAAGGCTTTAAAATGTTCTCATATAAAAGCAATATTAACTACGGTACACCATTCAGATAGTCCCCTAGTGCTCAAATACTCAAATATCAGAACACCCAGGAGCACTGATTGTGAGGTTGCACAGGACACTGAGCTTAGTGTTCTTGTAATGGGCTCTGGTGGCGCTGTACCACAAACACATTTAAATTATCCAGTGACTATTGGTGCTGTTGAAGCTTCTTATCCTAATTATCGCCACTCAACTACCCTCAAAATGCCATATAAACCACAAAGAACCACAAATACCCAAAAGAAACATGATGGAGCCCAAGGCACGAAGGCCCAGCATTGGATGGATCCTTCAGAGGACAGCACGCATCCACTTCTGTTATCCCAAGCTCATAAGACCACGGAGGGCTCCTGGCACTCCTCCTCTGAGTCCTTGTTAGAAACGCCAGATCAAGAACCTTTCTCAAATGTTACAGTTCAAGACTGGAAAACCTCTATTAGTCATCACTCAACCAAAAGTGACTTTAAGGCACTAGTAGCTGAACTCAAAGCAACATGCAGGTCTGAAATTGCGACAGTCAGGAATGACATCAAACTCATTGCTGACCATGTCAGTGGACTGGAGGATGCTCACAATGAAACTAGGAACTACATATCTGACCTACATTCTCAGGTATCCTCTCAAACACAGGCGCTAAGAGAAACCAATTGGCACCTTGAGGACCTAGATAACAGAGGAAAACGTAATAACATCAGAGTAAGGGCCTTCTAGGGGACCCGAAGAACTGCGCACTATTCTGAATACCCTGTTCAATACCCTGCTGGAAGAACCTTCTTCTCATAAAATAAAACTGGACAGGGCCCATAGAGCGTTGAAGCCAAAAGGAATCAACAACCAACCTGGGGACATTGTTTGTTGCCTTCACGATTTTGAAATTAAAGAGCGAATAATGTCTCAAGCAAAAGCCAAAAAATATGTGGAGTACGGAGGATCACAAATACAGCTTTACCCGGACCTCTCCTGGATTACACTCTATAAGCGACGCTGTTTAAAACCCCTCCTGGCGGAGCTTAAGAAGCGAGAAATTAAAGAAAATAGGGGTTTCCATTTGCCCTCATAGCCACAAAAGAGGGTCGCTCTTCAATGTTGAGGACCCACGATGACCTACAACATTTTTGTTCTTCCCTTGACATTCAGCCTTTGGATAGACCAGATTGGGAAATTGAACTGCCCTCACTAGTGCCTCCGACGATTTGGTGTAAGACCCAAACTACCAGGAAGCGATCCTCTGCTCGAAGAATGCAGGACCAATCACCCCCCATTGCTGACCCACCGGCCACCCGAGGACTGTTACCAGATCTTCTGATTCTACAACTCTATACTACTCTTAAAAGGGTTGTCTCAATACATCAGTTTATCTTACCTCAGTTCTGTTTTCTCAGTTTCATTTTTGAATTTAGCGTCGGATTTATTGGCTTTTACTGGTTACTACTGGCCTGCAGTGACAAGCTGCTGAGGACACCAGATCTGTAGCTATAGCGACCAGCGCTGCCAGCCTTTCAGGAGAGATCGAGCAGATCTGTAGCTATAGTGACCAGCGCTGGTAGCCTATCAGGAGAGATTGAACAGGTCTGTAGCTATAGCGACCTGGGCAGCTAATGCAGCTCATACAAGAGGGGATATCTAGGAATAGGTAGGACACTGTTAATGGACATATATTGCAAAGTGACTTGTTTTTGCAAGATCTTTAAACATGTTTATTGATATTGACATGTACATATATGAGAATCAATATAATCAAAAGAGTAGATTCACAACGGTTATACAAAGGATGGTAGAGCAATTCGATATCATCAGGTAGAAATCAGTACATGTTCAGATGTGCATGAGAAGCAGTAAAACAGAAAACAGTAAACAACTAACCGAGGTAATATTATGAGCAAATATTGGTAGAAGAAACATTAAATCAATAATACAGGTGTTATAAACCTTCAGGTGAGTAATACCTGGAGGAAATCCAAGTATCCCATAGAGAGAGAGTTTTTTGTGAGAGTAAAAAGGGGGATCAATCAACCTTAGTTCACAGACGCAGCTAAAATTTAAACGGCGGATAACCTCCGTAATAGAAGGGGCCTTAGGGTCCTTCCAGTGATATGCTATAGCTGTTCTAGCGGCAATTAATATGTGAAAAAAACTGTTCTGTGAACAGGCGGTATCTCAGTAAAATTTATATCTAGGAGTGCCAATTCCGGGGAAAGCTGTAAAGTGATCCCAATTACTTCCTGTAATAAGAGGCCAATGCGCTTCCAAAACTTTTTAATTATTGGGCAACCCCACCAGACATGAAGCATGGTTCCTTGCTGCCCGCATCTTTTCCAACAAAAATTGGAAGAGCCCGGGAACATATGGGCTAGTCTGGTAGGTGGTAAGTACCACCTAAGTTGAATCTTGTGCATGGTTTCTTGATGATTGGCACATTTGGAAAACCTTGGGGGGATAAAGTGTGGCTGGTTTCATTGCTCTATGGAAAAGGTCTGGTTTAGTTCTCTCTCCCATTTGGTCATGGTAGAGAATTTACCTTGAGTCTTACCCATAAGAATCATGTTATAAAGCAAGGAGAGACCTTTCTCATAACCTTTCTTTTTAAATATGAAGTTGTGGAAATCTGAGAGAGAAGTATTCGAGTGGTGCCAACGAATAGATTATATCACATGCCTAAGTTGGAGATACTGAAAGAACATTGAGGTAGGGAGATTGTAAGTTTTCGCCAGGTCTTCAAAGGTTTTTAGTCCCTGGTCATCATATAATTGCTCAATTGATGTTATATTGTATTCACTCCAAGCATGAAACGCAAGGTTGGAGTTCCAACAACGTAAACAAATAGGAGAGAGATTTTCCTTTTTTATATAAATCCAATTATTTGGAACTACATATGAGAACCATGCTTTGAAGAGATCAGTTAGAGATCTTAATGAAGCAGTTGGAGGGGGGCACTTACTAATGAAGAGATCAGATGTAGGTTTACTGGATTGGGAGTGAAAGAGGTGGTTTCAATATGTGTCCAAAGATTATCTTCAGATTGGTTCCACAGATGAAAGGCCTGCTCCAGAATAATTTCTGAGTTGTAGGCAGCCAAATTAGGAACAGCTAGGCCACCTTTTTTATGACTAACATATAGCAGGTCTTTCTTAATTCTAGGCCTGCGGCCGTTCCAAATGAACTTTGCAAGTAAATGTTGAAATTTATGTATCATAGGGGAAGGAAGTAAATAGGGGATAGCCCTGCAAACATAAATAAATTTAGGAAGCAAAGACATCTTCACAACATTAATTCTGGCAGTCCATGACAAATTGAGAGGAAGTAAACGTTTGATTTCCGAGTCTAATAAACTGTATAAATGAATAATGGGGGTAGGAGAGACTTTAATGCCTAAATAGTCAACATGTCGCTCTGCCAAATTAAATCCAAGAGATCCTAGTTTAAGTTGTTGAGCTGACACATTGTTCACTGGAAACAGAACAGATTTAGATCTATTTAATTTATAAAAGGAGAGAGTAGAAAAGAGATTTAGAAGTTTAAGAATTTCTTCAATGGAAGAGGAAGGGTCGGTGGTTATAAGCATCACATCATCAGCATATAAGCTTATTTTATGGTGAACATTATTAATTCGTAGGCCTGATATAAGGGGGTTGGCTCTAATATGTTCAGCTAGGGGCTCCATGCATAACACAAAAATCAGGGGGGAAAGAGGGCATCCCTGACGCGTGCCATTTGAAATATCGAAAGGGGAAGAAATAAATCCGGAAGTGAGGACTTGTGCTGAAGGCGTGGATTAGAGGGACATTATAACATCTATGATAAAACCTGATAAGCCAAATGTTATCAAGACAGAGGGAATGTAAACTCAATTAACCCTATCAAAGGTTTTTTCTGCATCGAGGGACAAAAAAGCCACATCTGAGACAGAAGAGCCAGCAATCTGTACAAGATCTACTAGGCGCCTGGTAGTGTCTCCAGCTTGCCTCCCTGAAATGAAGCCCACTTGATCTTTATGGATCAGGAATGATACTAATGAATTAAGGCGGGTGGAAATAAGCTTTGAGTATATTTTAATATCTGAATTTAAAAGGGAAATGGGTCTATAGTTAGATGGTTGATCTGGAGCTTTCCCAGGTTTTGGGATTGTAGTTATAATTGCCGCAAGGAGTTCTTTTAATGGTTGTTTTCTTAAAACTATCTCATTACAAACTGATGTTAAATGTGGAGAAAGAAGGTCTGAGAAGAGTTGGTAGTACTCATTAGAAAGGCCATCAGGGCCAGGGGCTTTGTTTGTTTTACTATAGTGTATTGCTTTCTGGACTTCGGCTAGTGAAAAGGGACTATTCAATTCAGCTAGCTGGGCACTAGATAGTACTGGGAGGTTAACAGAATTTAAGAAATGATTAATGTGCTCTTCAGAGAGTGGGGAGAGATGTTCGCTCTCTTGTAGGTTATAGAGATTAGAGTAGTAGTCAGCGAAGTAATTTGAAATGTCTATTGGATTTATAATTTTACCACCATTGGATGAAGTGAGGTGAGTGAATCTGGTTTTGGCGTGAACCTGTTTCATTCGCCTCGCCAACAGTTTGCTTGGACTGTCTCCTTGTAGATAGAATTGCCATTTCATTTTGGCCAGGTTGAAATCATATATGTGAAGATACATTGTTCTTAATTTATTCCTCAAATCTACTAGGGAGTCTTTGTTTTGAGGGGATGGATCAAGTTTAAATGCTTTGTCTTGTTTCTCAATATCAGACAATAAATCACACAGGGCTTGTTGCGTTTCCTTTTTTCTCTACTTGCTACTTGGATAAATATACCTCTAATAAAGGCTTTATGGGCACACCACAGGGAGCTACTAGAGGAGACAGAAGAGATGTTAGTTGAAAAAAAACTAATCTCAGATTAGTTTAATCTCAGATGCAATATACGAGCTGATCTCCTGTTTTTTAAGAAGAAAATTATTGAGGCGCCAAAGTGAAGTATTTGGGGATTGAATTTTGGATTCTAGGCACATTTCAACAGGGGCATGGTCGGACCACGTGATATATCCAATATCTGATGATAAGAGCTGATTAAGAACTATTTTATCTAGTAAAAAGAAGTCGATTCTAGAGTGTACATTTTTAGGGGCAGAAAAGAATGTATAATCTCTCTCCGTGGTATGTAAGTACCTCCAGATGTCATGAAGGTCTTCCTCTAATAAATATGATTGAAGATCATTTGCAGGGTTAGTTCGTAAGCCAGACCTATCCAATTTAGCACAAACAACTGAATTAAAATCTCCTCCGAGGATCAACCCACCTCTTCTAATGCTCTTTGCCTTTGTAACAACTTTCTTAATGAATGTAATTTGTTTCTCATGGGGAGCATAAATTGATGTGAGTGTATAGGGGGTATTGGCAGATTAACCTTGGTGCAGTACGGAATATTAATTCTAACACTTAATCGGGGGTACCTTAAGTGGTGTTCAAGTTAATAGTAATTTAGAAAGACGAAAATTAAATCAGTAATTAATTTATTCCATAAAAAATGCAGTACAAAAACTAGTCCGAAAGTGGCAAAGTAACCCATTGCTCATTGGAACATCAATACTGCAAAAGTCCGCAAAGAAGGAACAGATTCAGAAAAAAAAAAATAATAATTCTAAATGAGTGAAGCATGAGAGTTCCCATCAGGAGCTCCTATGGGTAGTACAACCAAAAGGATACTGAAGGACAATCAGTCCAAAGGTCTTGGTCTACTGTGGGAGGCTTTGTCTGACCACAAGGGGGTGATCATCTCTGGATGTGCGTGCTTCTTATGGACAGGAATGGATTCTTCAGGAGAGATCAACTTCCAGCTTTTTAAAATAGAGCTCTTCTGGGGAGCCACAGACGAATTGGGTACCATCTCTAACAATGATAAGCTTGACTGGAAAACCCCATCTGTAGTGAATATCTCTTTCCCGTAGAAGCTTGGTGTAAGGCTGGAACTCCCGTCTTTTAAGCATGGTAGCTGCTGAAAGGTCAGGGAAAATGGAAATTGTCTGGAAGCGTTCTGGTAATTTATCAGCTTTGCGGAGAGCTCTTAAGAAGTTTTCTTTTGTGTTGTAAAAATGGATCCGAGCAATAGTGTCCCTCGGGACTTGCTGTGGTAGATTTTTCGGTTTTGGGATCCTATGTATCCGGTCTATTGTCAGCTCCTGTTGATTTGCACCCAGCAGTACTAGAGCCATAAGATTTGTTAGGTAGGTATTAAGTGCGTCAGGGGTAACAGATTCCGGGATGCCACGGACTCTGACATTGTTGCGGCGAGACCTATCTTCTAGGTCTAAGCCTAGCAAGTACTTATATCAGGAGGTGTATGGAGGGTGCAGAGAAATGTTATAATAGTCTCAGACTGAGATTGTGAGGCTGTCAAAGGGGATATTGCAGCATGACTCAGCAGGAAAGTTCTGGTAATGGAGGAATGCTGTGCACTGCAGGGTTACACTTACACTGAGCACAGCACTGCTGATTGAATAGCTCACTAAAATGTCTCCTGAGCACCAGTGCTTTCCAAGAGGTGGCAGATAAACTTTCATATAAAGCAGGACATGTGCTGCAGTAGCTTTGTAGGCAGATTTCAGTGAGGCCAGCAGCAGCCCTGGCAAGGGTAGCTGTTACAAGCCTACCTTAGTAGATGTGAGAGGTTCCCAGAGGAGTTATTTTGCTTCAGCTCCAGTGCCATTGAAGATACAGACCCCAGGTTTTCATAGGATAACAAGTCTGATGTTCATGTCCTCAGAGGGTTGCTTTTCAGTTAGCAGGATGGTTGTAAAGGGTTTATTTGGGCTGCAGAAAGGAGCTGTAGATGGGAACTCACCAGGCACAGGTCTGCTCACATCCTTGGTCAGGCCACGCCCCGTTTTTGCAAGATCTTTAACATAAAAAGCAATCCTTGTAGTGAGACAACCCCTTTTACTGTTTTTTCTATTATCTTAAAGCAGATCACCTTATGAAACCTGCCAGGTTCATTTGAAATGTATATTGTGTTGCATGTATTACAGCCCCTATAAGTTTTGGAGTGATGGAGAAATGGAGACAAGTACCTCCTCCCCCCCCCCTTGTTTTCTCTCTCTCTAGCCGTCTCCCTGCTACTCCCTCCATCTTTTTGTCTCTCTCTCTCTTTCTCTGCTCTCTCCGCACAACGCTCCATTTTTTGTAGTGGATAAAGGTCTAATGCGGCCATCGCTTTCCTAGCAATGCCTAACACTTTTCCCCAGAGGGGTCTTTGCCGCTAGGGCGCACACTGGTTCTTTTCCCTATCCGATACCTCGGTATTTACTTGTTGTGGTATTTAGGTTTTTCTATACACTATGGTTCTGTATGTGATAAGGCTGTCCTGTCTCCCCCTCCCGTTTTTGTATCATGTCCAGCTGTTGGAGGAACAGAATGCTATACACTTATATAATGCATGCACGGAATGCTCTTACCCTATATCCATAATACATCATGGCTAAACTACTTTCACTTAATTTAAAGGGTCTTAAATCTGATGTAAAAAGGGAAATTCTCTGGCCAGAACTGAGACAGCAGGAGGCAGAAGTAGTTTTCATTCAGGAAACCCATTTTTTAAAGGACGGTAATTTCTCCTTTGTTAAACAAAAGTATCCTAATACATATGTCTCTTCCCAAAACAAAAGAAAGGCAGGGGTGGCCATCTTGCTGTCTCATTCCTGTCCTTTCCAAGTTCAAGATACTTTGCTGGATGACAATGGAAGATATGCTTGTGGTGGGAGGAGATATTAATGTTGTATTTTCAGAAAGAATGGATAGAGCATACCTTAAAAATAAACCCATTGACACCCCTCAGACCAGGCTCTCTAGAGCATTCCGTCAACTTATTAGAAAATATTCACTTTTTGATCTATGCAGGATAGCACATCCAACATCTCCCTCGATGACACCATGGTTTGAGAACAAACTGTTTAAATTTGCAGATATTGTGGATTACAGAACATTAAAGCCGCTCCCTTTTACCTCCTTGCAGACGGACTATCATTTGCCTAGTCCCTGCCATTATTCATATATACAAATAGTACATTTTTTTCAGAATATTTTAAAGTCCAGTAGGGTTGCCCTCCACCCCCACAAGATTTGAGCAGCTTTGTAGACACACTGCGTCAACTAAGGGATTGATATCTGACATATACTCAATTCTATTGAATCCTTTCCATGAAAAGCCCATAAGACATCCCTATATGATAAAATGGGAGAGATATCTAAACAGACCCATCTCTTTGGTGATCTGGGAGATAATTTGGAAACGGGCCTCTCAGTCATCATCTTGCATCTTGTATAATGAAAATCTTTTTAACATCCTAATGCTGTGGTACCATACTCCCTCCTTTCTCCATAAAGCCAGCAATTCCGGATACGTGTTGGCGATGTGGGACACAGAGGGGAAATATATACCACATATTCTGGGAATGTCCCATAATCCAGCAATATTGGCTGTTGGTGGGCAGGCTGGTATCAGATATAACTGGGATAGACGTTCCTACAGATCCTTTGTGCTATTTATTTAACATCCTACCCACCCCAATATTGAAAATGACCCTACTTATCTTCACGGCTGCTAGATGCCTCATTTCTTATTTTTGGAAGCATGCTACAGCCCCAGATATATTGGAGTTATATAGAAGACTTAAAGATGTTAGAACTATGGAATATCTTAATAACCGATTAGACCAATTTTACTCAGTCTGGTCAATGTGGGACACGTATATAACTCTTAAGGGTATCTGATCCTAATTCCAATTCCGTAACATCAGGCATGCAAATGTTTATGATTATAAACTTTCCTCAATGTACACCTATTTCCTTTTGTGTCTTGTCTAGAGTCTATCCCCCTGGTTATTGTTATATGTGATTGTTCGTTTATGTCATGTTTGAACTGCTCTTGATTTCATCGCTATTATCTTTTGCATAAGTGACTGATTGAGCTTATAAGCATTTGTACTGAAAACAATAATGTTTTATGAACATTCTTGTATTTTATAAAACTTTAAGAAAAATACAGTTTAATAAAAAGAAAATGTTTTCATAAAAACCGGCTAAAGGAAGTGTTGCTGTTTGATGTTCTTCCATCAAATATGGCTACCGAGTGAGCTGTTAAGCTCATGGAAGAGCTTTACAAAACTAGAAACTGACAAATATCTTACCAGCAAATTGATAAACAGTAATTCACAAATTTAATTCCTTTTTGGTCATTTATTGTTATTTTCATTTTCAAATAAAGGCTTTGTACAATTATCAACTGTTTTCTTATACTTCACCCTAATACAATATATCTACAGGTGCAGGAGCTTTTTCACAATTTCCCATTATGATAGTTGTTATTAGTGTTTTAGACCAATATATTTCATATTTACAGTTTTTTTATGCTTTACATCATGAAGTACTATGATTTTTCATTTTGCTATAGGTCAAAAGTGAAATTACAATGGGTGCTGGAGGTTTTTCAATGAAAATAACAAAAGAACACCAGAAAACTGACATATAAGCAAAAGTTCATCAAATGTAACATCAGGATAATGAAAATTTTCAAAAAGGTTAAAAATTCATAACCCTGATATACATGAGGGTAACTCCTTGATAAATGCCTATTTGTTGTGCTCCTAGTAGGACGTCAGGGAAGTGTTGGCTATACAACGGTAATCTGCTTTCTCTTAGTCCTAAGAGCAGCACAGGCTTACCCCCCCAGTTAGTAATAATTTGCTTTAGAATTTACAGGCCAAAAGCGGGGTTGCCCTGGTTTTTATTGGCGTATTCATTCACTGTTCCCTTGATTTGCTCAGAGACATGTTCAAGATGGAGCCCGACCACTATTGAGCAAGACACAGAAGTACAAGGTGGTCAGTGCTCAGAGACACGGTCAAGGTAAAAAGGATGGAGCCCGACCACCACTGAGCAAGACACAGAAGTACAAAGTGTTCAGTGCTCAGAGACACGGTCAAGGTAAGGAAGGATGGAGCCTCCACAGACAACACGCATCTGGAATGGCAAGAGCCCACAAGAAGAAGTACAAAGTGTTCAGTGCAGGTTTGTCAGGTAGAATCCCCCAATAAAGTCAGTGTAAAGGAAGGAGATGGAGCCCAGCCACCACTGAGCAAGACACAGAAGTACAAGGTGTTCAGTGCTCAGAGATATGGTCAAGGTAAGTAAGGATGGCGCCCGACCACCACTGAGCAAGGCACAGAAGTACAAGGTGTTTGGTACTCAGAGATATGGTCAAGGTAAGGAAGGATGGAGCCCGACTACCACTGAGCAAGACACAGAAGTACAAGGTGTCCAGTGCCCACAGACATGGCCAAGGTAAGGAAGAAACCCAACCACCACCAAAAAAGAGATAAAAGTTGAAATATCAGGATTGGGTCAAGAAATGTCTAAAGACAAATTTTTCAAAGGTTTTATGGACTGATTAGAATAGGGTGACTCTTGATAGATCAGATGGATGTGCCCTTAGTTGTATCAGTAACGGGCATTCCACTTCAACATAGACACCAGCAAGGTGGCAGTGGGGTACTGCTATCTGCTGGTATTATTAAAAATGAGCTACTCAGACCTTTTTGGGTTGAAAATGGACTCAAAATCAAGTTTCAAGTTTTTAGAAGACATTTTCTTAAAGCAGTGATACAGGAAAAAGTCTGCATATCTCAAGAAAACCATGATTTTTATGCAAATGCTCCATCGCATGCATCAAAGTGTTCTACTGCATGGTTAGCAAGTAAAGGTCTTCTATATTAAGGAATACTTATGGCTAACTTTCTCACCTGACCTAAACCCTATAGAGAACTTGTAGGTCCTTCCCAGTGTAGGTGGAATACCCTCGTCAGTGGGGCATGCTGTCTATAGTTGTTGTACCAGAAATGTGTCATAAAATGTGGTGCATTTTTGGCACAGAAACATTTATTATTTGTTTTAGACACTTTTATGTCTCACCCAACAATGGGGCAGAACAAGTCATATATTTTAGGGAAAAAGAAAACATTTTGAGGTACATATAAATTCAGGGGCGGAACTAGAAATGGCTGGGCCCCATAGCAAACTTTTCAATGGGGCCCCCCACTGTCCCCCAAAAAATTACGATTAACGTGTACTCTTATAAATCTTATGTAACATGGAGGACGGGACTGTGCAAGTAAGATAATGTATCGCTATGTATTATGCCTGTGACATACATATTATTACATTACGTGGAAATCCCTAAAGAAGCATTTATGCTTTGAGATTCTCGGTTCACATATTTTGATCAAAAGATGTTTAAGCTGCCCACGACGTGATCTCAAATCGGGCAGTCCTATACTCTCTTTACCTCTCAATAGAGCCAATTCCAGGCCTCTCACTGGGTCAACCGACCTCCATTATACAGAGAGAAAAAAAAAAAAAACACACCAAACCTGCAAGCTGCACTTCTTATGACAGCCTGTGAGAGTGGGCGGGTGCAGAGAACCAAAATGGAGGCACCCCTTCCTCCCCATATAGGTTAAAATCAATATACACCAAGTATAACGTATGGTCCTGCATGTATGGTTTTGTGCAGAACCATACGTTGTATTTGGTGTATATTGATTTTATCCTATATGGGGAGGAAGGGGTGCCTCCAATTTGGTTCTGCTCGATTTGAGATCACGTTGAAAGTCGTGGGCAGCTTAAACATCTTTTGATCAAAATATGTGAACCGAGAATCTCAAAGTTTTTTTCATACATATTATTAGACTCCATCTCTAGCAGGGCCTAATACGTACCATTACATGGCAAGCCAGAGTGCTGATGGTCACACAGAGGGAGCTACCTTCCTCTGTTAATCACATGGATGATGTGTCCACTATTGCCTACAACATCTGGGGATTGTTAAAATTTTGGGACTTGAGCCAATTTACATCTAAGCACCAAACCATGTGAGCACTGGCTCTGATCGCTGCACTGCTGGATCTATGTGACCTAGCAAGGCAGCTACAGTCGTGTGGTGAGGAGGGCCCATAGAATAATCACTGGGGGCAACCCCTTACCAACATTGGATGTATGAGTACGTCCTAATGGCGGTAAGGAGCTCTGTTGTGGGATCGCGGCGCTATCCTGCTACATAGCTAATAGCATCTAACACCCACTGGTTACAGCATGGGATGGCGCTGGCACCATCTCGCACTGTTTAACCCCTTAGATGCCGCGGCATCTAAATCAGTGAGAATCTGTGCCACCATCTTTGCACACCCTAATGCATTGTATTACAATTTTTTAACATATCAGTGGGTCCCTTTTTGATTAGGGCCCCCTGACAGGAGTACTGCCCGTACTGCCTTATTGGCACCCCTGGGGATCCCTCTGGTAACCATATTGTTGCATATAGGGGATGAATAAAGTGATGGTTTGTCAGGGTCTTCCCTGTGACTACTGCTGTTTAGTAGACACATGGTCACAGGGCTCTGCTACACCTCCAGGCACTGGTAGAGAGTTAAAGTTTTTTTGGGGGGACCAATTTAATTTTGAAGTTGCTTCGGGGAATTATGAATATTAGAAAACTCCGTAAATCACTCCATTTTAAAAACCATACCACTCCAAGTATTCAAAACCGCAACTAGTAAGTTTTTATAATCCTGTTAAGTGTTTTACAGCGATATTTGGCCAAGAATAGTTATTCGGGAGTGGCATTTGGGCTTTGGAGCACATATTTTGCTGAAGTGGTTACTTGGTGCTATGTTGACTTTTTGCTGACCTCCTGAGAAACCAATAAAGTGAAAACCCCAACATTTTGGAAACTTTAGCCTTCAAGGAATTCACCTAAGGGTATATAATAAGCATTTGACCCTCTACATGTATTTTGTAGAAATGTTTAGTATTTGGTGGTGAAAATAAAAGTATAATTTTTCCAATAATATGTCATTTTAGTTTAAAAAAAATAATTTTCACAAGCAATACAGGTACAAAATCACCTGACGATTTGTTACACAATTTATCCCAAGTACAGCAATACCCCAAATATAGTTATAAACTGCTGCTCGGTTACAGAGCAGGACTTGGAGTAGAAGGCCCACCCTTTGTTTTGTGGAACACCAATTTTGCCAGAATTGGACTTGGGCATCAGGCTGTATTTGCAGAGCCCCTAAGGTCTTAGAAAAATTACACTTTTTAAAACTATATGTCTCAAGGCATTTATCTAAGGCTATGTTCACATGGTGTAAAATGTTGCTGTGAAATAAAGGGAGAAGCTTATTTTTATGCTTCTTTTTTCATTCATTTTTACATTTTTTTTTTTCAGTTGGTGTTTCTTTTGGTGCATATTTTGTGTATGTGTTTTGGCATGTATTTTTGATGCACATTTTCAGGCATTTTACAGCACAGGGAACTTTATTGTATTTTATGTTGTCACGAATGGCGCCACAGCCCGCATTCGTAACCCTGCAGGCTTCCCCGGTCCCGGATTAACTGGCGCCGCACTCCGTGGTGCGGGCCGCGGCCGCACATACTCACCCTGCCGCGCTCCTGTGCTTCCGCGTCCCTAGGGCGTGCACGCGCCGGCTCGCTCTGATTTAAAGGGCCAGCACACAGGTAATTGGTCTTGCCGGCCGCTGACCCTATTTAAGGGTTTCACTTCCTCCAAGCCCTTGCTGGATCTTCACAGCTCTTGCCTTCAGAGCTAGCCTACCCCTAGTGTTCTCTATATATCGTTCCGTTGGTTCCTATCGTCTTTCCGTGGACCTTCGCTGCCTGACCGGTCCTGACCACCTGCCTTGTCTCCGAGTCGCCCGTCGACCCTGACCCTCTTCGCACCTCGACTGCCTCCGCAAGCTAGTCGCGTCTGGGGTAGCGACTTGGTGGAAGACCGGGGCTCACTTAGATTCCGCTCCCAGGCGCGGCTTACGGCATCGGTTGGGGGGGTCCAGTGTATTCATATCCTGCCGGGCGTAACAGCAAGATCCAGCCATGGATCCCGCCAAGGTGCTGTTGCCCAGTGTGGCGGACCTTACAACCATCATTGCTCAGCAATCCCAGCAACTGGCGCGACAGGCGCAACAACTGAACCAGTTGACCGCCATGATGCAGCAGCTCATCACCGCTCAACAGCAGCCACCGCCTCCTCCCGCGGTTGCACCACCCCCGGCAGTCCCACTGACTCTTGTGGGCCCCAAGCTCCGGCTGTCGCTGCCCTCTAAGTACGACGGAGAGCTCAAGCTCTGCAGGGGATTTGTCACCCAGTGCTCGATGCACATGGAGCTGATGGTCGACCAGTTCCCGACCGAGCGGTCTAAGGTGGCATTCATGGTCAGCCTGCTCTCTGAAAAGGATCTGGCGTGGGCTACACCCCTCTGGGAAAGGAGTGACCCTGCGAAAAATGGATTTGCAGGCCTTCCCCAAGGAATTCCGCAGCGTGTTCGAGGAAGCTGCCTGTGCCTCTTCCGCCGAAACCGCGCTCCTGAACCTGTGCCAAGGGGACTCATCAGTTGGGGACTTTACTGTCCAGTTTCCTACCCTGGCATCGGAGCTGACCTGGAATGAGGCCGCACTATGCGCTACTTGCAAGAAGGGCCTCTCCTGCAGAGTGAAGGATGCGCTGGCTGCGAGGGATCTCCTGACTTAACTCTCTGAGCTAATTCACCTGTCCATTCACATCGACGTACGCTTCGCTGAGAGGGAGGAGGAGCTCCGTCAAGATCGTGATTCCGCCCAGCCTCGTTGGGTTCCTCGCTTGGCTCCCGGGGCCCAGAGACTTCCACTCTCTTCCGCAATCTTCTGGTGAAGAACCCATGCAGGTTGATAGAGCTCATCTCTCCGAGCAAGAATTGTCTCGACGTCATGGGGAAAATTTGTGTCTGCACTGTGCCAGTCCAGAACACTTTCGCAGAAACTGTCCAGAACGTTCCAAGCCGCCGGGAAACACTCGCACCTAGGGTTCGTGGGGGAGGCGTCCCTAGGAGTAAGTTCCCCCTCTCCACGCTTGGCAATGCCCGTGTGGATCATGTCGGATGCTGGACGCTCGTTTCAGGCCTCAGCTTTCTTGGATTCCGGCTCTGCAGGGAACTTCATTCATACCTCTCTGGTTATCGCTTTGGTTAACGGGGAGCTCCTGAGTGATTCCATCTTCCATCTTGTATGCTACCAGACCAGTCTCTCTCCAGGTGGAGGCCCTGCACAAAGAGAGGATTGTGTTCTATGTACTTCTCCGGTCTACTTCGGCGATTCTTCTAGGGCTGCCATGGCTGCAATACCATGCCCCAACGCTCGATTGGATAACTGGAGAAGTCACCCGCTGGGGACCGCACTGCCAGAGTCGATTTCTGGTGGCACCTCGTCCGGTGTGTTCCGCCTCTCCGTCGGCACCGCACAAACCCCTGCCTGCACTGCCCGCTGCATACCAAGACTTTGTTGACGTCTTCTCCGAGAAACAAGCGGAAACCCTTACGACTGCCCCATTGGTCTGTTGCCCGGTACCAGTCCTCCTAGGGGCCGGGTCTATCCGCTGTCGGTGCCAGAAACTCAAGCTATGTCAGCTTACATTCAGGAGAACCTCCGGAAGGGGTTTATTCGCAAGTCCTCTTCTTCGGCTGGCGCTGGGTTTTTCTTTGTGGAGAAGAAGGACGGGTCCCTGTGGCCCTGCATTGACTATCGGGGCCTCAATAAAATTACGGTCAAAAACCGATATCCTTTGCCCTTGATCACGGAGCTATTTGACCGGCTTCACGGTACGAAGATCTTCTCCAAGCTGGACTTGCGGGGTGCCTACAACCTCATCCGCATCCAGGAAGGTGATGAATGGAAAACTGCCTTTAACAAGCGGGACTGGCACTTCGAGTACCTGGTCATGCCCTTCGGACTGTGTCTTTCAAGAGTTCGTGAATGACATTTTCAGAGACCTCCTCTATACCTGTGTCGTGGTTTACCTGGACGACATCCTGGTATTCTCTGCCAATTTGGAGACTCATCGCCTCCATGTTCGCCAAGTGCTGAAACGTCTACGTTCTAACCGCCTCTATGCCAAGTTAGAGAAATGCCTTTTCCACCAGACCAGCCTTCCGTTCCTTGGCTACATCATCTCGGACAGGGGTTTACAGATGGACCCTGCGAAGTTGTCTGCCATTCTGCAGTGGCCCAGTGTAATGCCAGTGAAATATGTGACCATTTGATGTCATAATTTCCATTTCTTGTATATTAAACTAATTATAATTAGAGATGCAAGAAAGGAAGGATATCCGGTGACGTGTCCAGGGTACAGCGCCGCTAAGGATACCGACAAAATTTGTTTCGGTCGGAATTGCTTCTGGATGAATCATGTTAAAAAACAGCTATTTCCAGCCTGCACAGAGCCTGCAGGGTGCTGTAGAACATTGTTCCATGCTTAAATATGCAGAGGGAGCTTGGTTTGGTCTTCATACAATGTTGTGTTTTAGTATAACACGCATATGACTGCCGCCGCTCTTAGAATCGCTTCACTATAAAATTCCCTGGGCACTTAAGAGGGCAAAACTGACCAAAAGACTGATGGGAATATAGCCTGATAAAGTCATGGCAGCAACAGCTGGAAAAAAAACAAGCTGAGGGCTCAGGTGGCAACATCAGTGACAGAGTGTGGAGGTGACGGCAGCAGCCACAGCAGCATGAGGTTAGAGAGTGGCAAATTGACATCCTGGAGGTGGCAAAAACAGGAGTAGGTCACAGAGTGGCACAATGACACAGTGTGGAGGTCACGGCAGCAGCCACAGCAGCAGCATGAGGTCCGACAGTGGCACAATGACAGAGTGTGGAGGTCAAGGCAGCAGCCACAGCAGCAGCCTGAGGTCCGACAGTGGCACAATGACATTCTGGAGGTGGCAAAAACAGGAGTAGGCCACAGAGTGGCACAATGACACAGTGTGGAGGACACGGCAGCAGCATGAGGTCAGGCAGTGGCACTATGACAGAGTATGAAGGTCAAGGCAGCAGCCACAGCAGCAGCATTAGGTCAGACAGTGGCACAATGACATTCTAGAGGTGGCAAAAACAGGAGTAGGCCACAGAGTGGCACAATGACACAGTGTGGAGGGCACGGCAGCAGCCACAGTAGCAGCATGAGGTCAGGCAGTGGCAAAATGACTTTCTGGAGGTGGCAAAAACAGGAGGAGTGTGGTGATGGGTGGCAATACCAGCCTATGGTAAAGATGGTGGTAGGCAGATGGAGAAACTGTCAGCAGATGTGTGGCATCAGGCGGGTGGCGGCATCAGAATAGTGGCTGAGGCAGGTAGTTTGAACCCAGACTAATTTCTCAAAGTTTGGGTGAGGCGTCATGGCTGATGTAATCTGACGCCTAAGGCATTGGTGTGTGGAAATCCTGGCCGATCCACGCCTGAGTCATCTTGACAAAGGTCAGTCGTTCCACATTTCCCGTGGACAAGCGTCTTCTCCTTGAGGTAACGATGGCCCCCGCCGCACTGAACACCTGCTCTGATGCCACACTACTCGCCGGGCGGGACAGCTTCTCCACTGCAAACTCAGCAATTTGCGGCCACACATCCAGTTTGGCTGCCCAGTAGTCCAGCGGACCTTCTAACTGGGGTGGGAGAGTGCTTCTGGACCGAGAGATGATGGCAAAGAGAAACAACTCCCTTCTGCAGAGGTGGTGGAGCCTTGACTGGCTGCAATGGCATGCGTGCCACTGGGCGCTGCTGCTGCTGTTGCTGCGGGGGCTGGATGGACCACCACATCTGAACCACGTTTCTCCCAGGCCACCGGATGGTGACGCTGCATGTGTTGACGCAGGGACGTTAGCTCCATGGCCACGCTTCACTTTCTGCCCACAGATTCTACATATACCCATATTCGTCTCCTCCGGTGTCTTAGCAAAAAACTGCCACACCGCCGAGTAGCTGATTTTACCGCCAACGCTCCGCACTGAGTGACTACTACCGCCGCTGCCTCGCTGAGCCCCTCTGCCGCTACTTTCTTGGACCTGTGAGGCGGGTTTTCTACCCTGTGGCCGCTTGGCTCCTGACCTCACACTGCTGCTACCCTGCTGACTGACGGCCACACAACCCACTTGCTGGCTGTGCCGTTGCCTGACACGCAAGCTGACACCCTCTTTTCCTGATGATGATGAAGCCCTTGCTTCACCCGGCTCCCAAGTGCGGTCGGCTACATCATCATCAATTTGTGTTTCATTGTCACTGCTGTCCTCATCACTGGTCTTGGTATGCAGAGGCTGACCCCTCACAACTTGACCTCCCATGCCATTCTCCACATCTATACTTTGTCGCCTACTGCAAGAAGCCGGGGATATTGGCCCCATTTCTTCGCTGCCAAGTAGCTGCTGACTGTCCTCCTCATCCTCGCTGTATAGTGGCACTGAGCCCAGACCACATAGTAGATCTCTGGCTGAGGGAACCGGATGGGACAGAGGCAGGTTGAGGACAGATGAGGGCCGCTGACCCGCTCCCGGGCCATGCCAACTAAGGGTTGTGTCTGACGTTCCCACCGACTCTTGGCTGGGGTTGTCAGATGTCATCTGGGAGGAAGTGGATGACCTAGTCAACCAATCAAGAACCATTGGGTTGCTGAACAACACACGGCCGCAAGATGACAGCGGCAGTTGTGGCCTCACCGAGTGACCCCTGCTGCGACTCCCCCTTGCTGTGCTGCGACCTGGGCCTGCTCCAGGAATGTTTGTGCCACTGCCACTCGCAGGTGAAGAGCCTGCCACCTCTCTGTCTGACATACTGTTTGTTCTAAAATGTACAGACACTGTTTGATGAAGATATCTGTATATGATAAATACACACCCTGTATTTGACTCCAAATGAACCCACTAACAAGCTTGGGTAACCCTTGGATATAAATTGCGCTCCACAAATGGGCAGGAAAAATTTACTTGTATGTGCCGTTTAAAAACACTGTGTATTTTACTGAATATAAAAGCACAAACAGGCTTAATTAACCTTCGGATATGAATTATGCTACAGGCAAAATTTCTTTTTTGGCGGTGAAAAAGAACGTTTCTTTTACTAAGTACAACTGCAGAAAAATACTTAGTTAACCCTTGGATGTAAATTGCGCAAAAGAAATATGCTGCCAACAATTACCAGCTTTGTAGCGTGTATTTTACGGAACACAACAACAGAAAAACTTGTAATTAACCTTCGGTTATGAATTATGCTACAGGCAAAATTTCTTTTTTGGCGGTGATAAAGAAAGTTTCTTTTACTAAGTACAACTGCAGAAAAATACTTAGTTAACCCTTGGCTGTAAATTGTGCAAAAGAAATATGCTGCCAACAATTACCAGCTTTGTAGCGTGTTAAAATGGCGTGTATTTTACGGAACACAACAACAGAAAAACTTGTAATTAACCTTCGGATATGAATTATGCTACAGCCAAAATTTCTTTTTTGGTGGTGAAAAGGAACGTTTCTTTTAGTGACCACAACAGCAGAACAACGCCTAATTAATCCCTGGATCTAAATTGCGCAAAATAAATGAGCAACCAAAAATTAAGTGGTATTTGGATTGTAAAAACGTTGTTTCTTTAACTGAATACAACAGGAACAGGCTTAGATAACCCTTGGATATTCAATGTGCTCAACTGAGCAGATAGCATTAAAATGTATATGCAGCTGCATTGGACGCACACTGGACTTCAGTTCCAATACCCCACAAAATCAGAATTAGAACGTAAGAGAAGCAGTCTCTGAGACAAGCTGTGACACCCCCCCAAAAATCGCTGTATAAAAGTGAGTTCTTTAGTATGAGATATCATAAGCAGCGGCGGCGGCAGAACTTTCCCTACACAGCACAGTGAGAAGAGTGTGAGGAGCGAGCATGGCACCTGGACTTTTATAGTGCGGTGACGTCACAGAATCCCGCCGGTCTCTGATTGGCTTCATCTCTGCACATGTCATGTAGGCTACGCCTTTCTTCCTCCCAGACTTCTTTGCCCCATGTAACGCCATGTGCTCGCAGCCATTTTATCAATCAAAAACACGCTTCGTTCCCGCGAATCACCCCAAACTTCGACTTCGTTCAGAATCGAAGTTTTCCTGAAATTCTAAACTAATTCCACTTTGTTAGAATCAATTCGCCCATCCTAATTTAATTTTCCAGTTTTTGTATCACAATTTATAATCCACAGGGGGTTTTTGGAAATCCCTTTCTGTATATCTCTAAAGCCTAAAAGACTTAAATTTTATTTAAGACCAAAGGGGGGCTGCACCCGTCTGGTTTCAAAATGATTCTGTATTTTCTTTATCTTAAATTTTTTCCAGGGACGGCCCCCCATGAAAAAAGGGTTTTAAAAAAAAAGGGGGTTTAAAAAAAAAAAAAAAAAAATTTTTTGGGAAATTCCCTAATTTGGACACAATACGTGGGTTGTGCCCGGGCCCAGTTTTTTTTTTTTAAAAGACTTATAAAACCAGGATGGCTTATGGTGTTTTTTTAAGGCTTTTGGGTTTCCCATTGTTGAGGACGTTTAAACTTGCGGAGGGTCACCTGGAGTTTCCCTGTTCTCCCTTTAAAGCTTCTCTGGTTGAAGTCATAAGGACAGGGAAGTCAACTCTAAGGTGAAATTTTTTTTGGGAAAGTTTTTTAACCTTTTTTGAATACAAAATTTAGCAAAACTGAAACCCAATGCACACTATTTTTTTTGTAACCATTTTATTCTATCACTTATATTTTATTTTTTGATCTTTAATTGATTATTCCATGAAAAAATAAAATTGTTTTTTGTACCCGGGACTGACTACCTTTTTTTAAAGCTGAAAACCTAGAACCGTATTAAAAAAAAACTTGGAAAAAAACATAATTTGGCGCGGAGCGGGGAACACAAAGTTTAAAAAAGCCCAAATTTTTAGCAAATTCTGACCCCAAAATTTAATTTTTTAGAAAAAACCCCAATAAATCGGGAAAATTTTAAGATCTCTCCCCCAATAATCCAAAAAATAGTGTGAAATTTTTTTAAAACATGTCTTTTGTTGGAAATTTTTAGTTCTAGCTCCTAGGGGGCTCTGGTTGGCTGCGGGGCCAAACTTTGTTTCCAGTTA
This sequence comes from Phyllomedusa bahiana, assembly GCA_025379985.1. Classification (NCBI taxonomy): domain Eukaryota; kingdom Metazoa; phylum Chordata; class Amphibia; order Anura; family Hylidae; genus Phyllomedusa; species Phyllomedusa bahiana. The sequence continues at coordinate 5,015 of JAODAL010023812.1, read as the reverse complement.
AACTGTTTTGGGGAGGGGGTAGCTAGGACATAATTTTTTGTTTTGCAAAGGGTTAGGATCCTAGGGGCCGGAAAGATTTGTTCCCAATTTTTGCAGGAAGCTATTGGGGCAACAAAACTACCTTTAAAAAAAAAAACCTGCTTTATTGATTTTTGAAAAAATTTAATTGATGATCAAAATTTCAAAATTATTTGGGTCCGTGCTTTAAAGCAGCCCGAGGGAAATCCTTGATACAGGGGTTAACGGGTGTACAGCAAGGGGGGGGGGGGGGGGGTTTCAGCCCCCTCCTCAGGAACAAAGAGTTTTTGAAAAAGATCGGGAACAAATCGCAATAACAGGGTTATTTTTAAAAAAATAGCAAAACCTGCAAAAAGAGACCCAGGTCTTTTTTATCTGGCAGGATAGATCTAAAAGAAACACATGAAAGTGGTTTTTTGTGAACAATGGGCCATTCACGATACAGTGTGAAAGTTTTATTGCCTCTAAATTTATGTGGGAGTCCCGATGTCTGCGATCTCTGGGGTAAATATCTTAGATGGGGCAGATCTGGTTTTAAAGTTGAAAAATTTTCATAATTTTTTATTCCCCCAAAACCCTCTGTATCTCTAGGGGTTTTTAAAAGGCCTTTTAATTTGTTTTTTTTTATTTTTGTTTTTTTGCTACAGAAAATTTGAAGGCCCCTAGGGAAAATTTTTATAGTTTTTTGATTGTGCTGCATTTATTTTTAGTTTTATGATTCTGTCCCCGCTCACAACATAGGGGACCTCCAATTTTAAAAAAAGTTTTGTATACAAACAGGACAAACACTTGGGGAAAAAGAAAAAAAAGCCTCCAGGATCACAAATTAAACCTGTGTGTGGAGAAAAATTTTTTTCCTGAAATTTTCCATTATATGAGAACAGTTTTTTTTGTTTTTAACTCTTTTTTTTGTCCTTTCAGGGAACATTTTTTTTGACAATGATGGTACCATACAGAATATAACTTGTGTGTGCTTTTAACATATAAAAATGCCTGTCCCTGTCTGGTTTAAAAGTACCTATAGGTGAGATTTTAAAGGGGTATCCTCTTTAAAATTTGGGTTTTTGGGTTTAAAATAATTTCACGGGATTTAATTTAGCCCATTTTGATATCTTGCATTGTGGGAAAACATTTTTAAAATTTTAAAAAAATTTTTTTTTTTTATAATGTTGTTTTAAATTTACCCTGTTGCTAACACTTTTTTTTTTCTCACTCCCTTCCTTGAATGGTTAACCGTCTGGGTGTGATTTTAATTTTTTGTTTACTTTCAGGGGTGAAGAAAGAATTTTTTAAATGAATTCCCCAAAAATCTTTAAAGAAACACATCAGTGAAATCACTTGTTGTAATTTAAGCCCCCCGGGGATATAAAATTTTTAAACCTTATTTTTTCAAATAATTCTAATCTAATTGTTTTTGGGCAAAATTAGAAATTTTTGCTCAAAGTGTTTCCCCAAACTGAATACAACTGTGCATTCCTTAAATTTATAGTTTTTTTTTGGGGCTTTCCCGTTCATAAAAAGGGTTTAAAAAAGAATTTTTTTTGCATTTAAAACGAAAAGACCCCGTTTTCCCCCCCTGATTTTGATGGACCCCCTGAGTAAAGGGAATTTTGGGGTGGGCCCATGTCGTGATGTGAAATTTTTGTCTATGTTGTTTGTTTTATTTTTTATTGTTGTTATGTCTATTGCGCATCGCGACTAACTTTTTTAAAATTTTTTTTGGGTACTAAAATGGGCAATGTTATATTGCATGATAAGTTTGTCTTTTTTATTTTGGGATGTTTAAACGTCCTATATAGGAAAAAGGCCCGAAAAGATTTAAAAAAATTTAGGGTGGTATCAATAATTGATTGTTTGCTAATTAAAGTCAAACAAAATGCCACGAGGTAGTGAGAATTTCTGACATAGAAGGTATTGAAGGTTTTATTCTAATATCCCGTGAAAGAATATTTGGAGAAGGCAGGGAAAGTTTCCATATCTTTTGGTTTATAAACAGTAAAGCGATTGATTCTGTTTTGGTTCGGCCCATACAGATGGGTGGGGGTGATCTTTTACTTTCATGACATTATTGGGATTTGTTATGAGAAGGTAAATGCTGAAGAAAAATCATGACTTATGTAAACATATTGCATTACACAAATGGGAACAGGAATCAGGAAAAATCTAGTGATCTGCTGTGCAATCCAGTATGAGGAGGAAAAGGTTTTGGTATTTTTGTGCCCTGATATTAGTTTAAACGCTAATAATAAAGTTTTCTAATTATGTTATCTACAAACTGGTAATATTTTCCAGTGATAAGAAGGTTGATTGTGGAACAGAAAGAAGAAGAAAGGTGTTTTTTCCTTTTCCCTTGTTATGTCAGGAAACTGCAAAGGCCAATATAGGCAGAGGTTTTTCTTTTTTAATAAGTTGGAGTGACAAAACCCAGTGTGAAATTTCTTGCTATGAGACTTTCATTTATTTAAGGGTGGTGAGGATCCAACGGAGGAAGTAACCAGATGGACACTGCTCCTGACCTACTGCTGTTAAGTGACCGAGACTAGAGTGCTGCTACGTCCACCAACCAAAGTGTCATGTCCCCCGTCCCCCCACACGCAGCCTCACTATATGTGATACTTGCAATGAATGGAGTCCTTGTTGATTACCAGCAAAGATTCAAGTTTGTTTTTGAATTTCATCTTCAGTATGTGCAGATTTCAAAAGAGCCTGAAGAAACAGAGATGGATGTCTGCAAAGGTGCCAAGCCCAAGACAACCCAGCACTGCTACAGAGATGGATGTCTTCAAAGCTGACAAGGAGATGCTCAAGACAAACCAGCATTACCACTGACTGCCATATCTGACCACAAAGGGGCTCTAATGTTTGCACCAGCACTGCTACCGCAAAAGGGGCTCTAATGTCTGCAACCTCCTGTCCTATCATCACAGCAAAAGATGGAGACAGACCTGTTTGTTATATTGTTCAATCGGGGAAGGGGGTAATCAGGACACAATAATCCCTGCATCAAAGACTTTTGTAACTTTCAGTTCTAAGAAGACCTAGAAGAGGACAGAGACTGCTACAGAATAAAGAGAGACTTTTCCATCGCTTTGATTGTCAAACACACAGACATTTTTTTTTTGTTTTACAATTTTTTTTTTTTCACCTAAACGGGGAATGGGGTTTTTCTCAAAGCAACAGAAAAGGAAACAGTGAATTAGTTCCCTGAGCAAACTGGGGGTGAAGTTGAAACTTTTGATTTTTGAAAGGGCCATAAAGGGCAACTTTGGGTAAGAACTACAGGGGCCCCCCCATTCACAAAAGTTTTAGATATAGGAGAATTGATGCATTATGAGGTAAAAATACAAGTGAAAAAGAATGTTGATGGTGTTAAAAGTAATAGCAAATTCATGCTTTAAAATGGTGGAGTTGTCTGTTTTCTTTATGTTCTTTGTTTTTTCCCCGGATACCTGATGTATGACTCAAATATAAAGGTGGATTGTAATGCCAGTGAAATAGTGACTATTTATTCAAATTTCCTTTTCTTGTTATAAACTAATTAAATTTCCATGTTTTATCACAAGTTAAAATCACACAGGCTTGCAACCTCGTATATCTCCAAGCCTACAGACTTCATTTAATTTTACACCAAAGGGGGGCTGCATCTTGGTTTTTCGAGTGATTCTGTATTTTCTTATCTTAGCTCAGGAGTGGCCCCTCCATGATACAAGATGAGGAATACAAAAGAATTTTTGTATTCTAAGGGGAACCAAAACGTAGGTTGTGTCCCCATTTTTTTTGTTTAAAGACTTAAAAAACCAGGAGGCTTAGGTGATTTTTAGGGGCTCTTGTTCCCATTGTTGAGACGCTTAACATTTGGGGATTGTCCTGGAGTTCCCTGTTCCACCATTAAGCCTCTCTGGGGAAGTCATAAGGACAGGTGAAGTCAACTCTAAGGTGAAGGTTTTTTTTGTAAGTATTTTCCTTTGTGAATACATATTTTACAAAAATTAAACCCAATGTCACACATTTTCCCCTTTTAACCATTTTATTCATCACTTATATGTTTATTGATCAAATTTATTGATTTCCCATGTTAAATAAAATTTTGTTGTACCTGACTGACATTTTAAAGCTGTACCTAGAACCTGTATTAAAAAAACTTGGGAAAACACCCCCGACCGGTTGGCCCCCCAACATTTGTGCATCTTCGCTCCGCAGAGAATTTTTAAAGGGGGGCATTGTCCTCTAGTGGCCCCCACCCGGGGCCCGTAAGACGTTCTTTGATCTCTCGTTTTTACTGGGTTGGGCCCGGGTCTTGCGAAGGGCGTCAGGGGAAATTCGTGGAACTTTTTTTTGTGCCCGAACAAACTTCTCGCCACAAAAACCCCCGGTCTGCGCAAACCCCTCCTACCCCGTACTCCTTGGTCACATGTGGCGATGGACTTCACACCAACCTCCCCCTTTTTCGGGTAAAACATCTGGTGGTCACGGACCGTTTTTTTTTTTTTTAAATCGCATTTCGTCCCCTTGCCAGGTTTACCGCAGCCCCCCCCTGGGCCAACCATTTTTTTAAACACACTTTACGTCCCCGCATGGTCTTCCTCACATATTGTTTCGGATTTTGGGGGGCCAGTTTGTTTTCCCGGTTTTTGGCGGGCCCTCTGCTCTCAGCGGATAACCTGGGGTTTCTCCCAGCTTACCACCCTCGACGAACGCCAAATGGAGAGAGTCAACCAGGTCTTTGGGGGTTAATTTTTGTCACTTTGTCTCGGGGCGACAGGATGCTGGGCCAGCTACTTTTTTGGGAAGTTTTGTATAACTCCTTGGGGCTCTGAGTCAGCAGCCTTCCCTTCATATTGTGTTGGGCCCCACCCCGCCCTCCGCTCCGTTATTATCCTCGTCCAGGTTCCCCCACTATCCTTGGTCCAGGATTTGATGACCATTTGGGGGCCAGACCCAGTCCTTGCATCAAGCTTCCATGCACTGAAGTTGCAAACTGACAAAAGTAGAAGACC